>CABHPP010147743.1:1197-40306 GCA_902168425.1 Peromyscus attwateri | reverse complement strand
CATCCCACAGCAGGTAGGGATAGGACAAACAACTGAAGAAGAGTTCTCAGAATTTACAGTGCTTTGGGGAAAAGGGAGAGAGGGGCTGACCTCTGCTTGCAGAGAGTTACAATGGGTCATGAGGACCACACTGGTGGCCCTAGGGGCAGGGCAGTGGTCCTTTCTGTCCCTCATATTTCACACCCCAGGGATGCCTCAAGCACACACATGTCCTGCCCACCCTCCACACTGTGGTCTGGAGCTCACTAACAAATTTAACTAGTGATCTCCAATCCAAGGAGACCCTCTCTCAAAAATAAAGATAGCACCAGAGACATAGCTCAGCAAGTAGAGGTACTTGCCACACAAGCCTGTGACCTGAGTTCAATCCCCAGGTTCCACATAAAGGTGGAAGATGAGAACTGACCACACAGTGTCCTCTCCTGATCTCTGCATATGTGCCATGGCATGCTTGCTGCCCCCACAATAATAATATTAATTTTAATAATAATAATAATAATTTTAATGGAATTGTACTGTAAACAAAAGAACGACTCTGGAGATTGTCCACTGGCCTCCATATCCACATGCACAACAGCATACACATACAATTTTTTTAGATACAATCAAAAAAAAAACTTTTGCAGGTGGTGGTAGTGTGGTGATATTGTGTTCCCCAAAATATTGTGCACCCTAATAAACTTATCTGGGGTCAGAGGTAGAACAGCCACTAGATACAAAGGCTAGAAAATGATGGCACTCACACATTTAATCCTAGCACTCCAGAGGCAGAAATCCCTCTAGATCTCTGTGAGTTCAAGATCACATTGGAAACAGCTGGCATGGTGACACACACCTTTAATCCCAGAAAGCAAGTGAGCCTTTAATCCCAGGGAGTGGTGGTAGAAAGCAGAAAGGTATATAAGGCGTGAGGACCAGAAACTAGAAGCTTTTGGCAGGTTAAGCTTTCAGGCTTCTAGCAGCACAGTTCAGCTGAGAGCCATTGGGATGAGGACACAGAGGCTTCCAGTCTGAGGAAACAAGACCAGCTGAGGAACTGGCGAGGTGAGGTGGCTGTAACCTGTTCTGTTTCTCTGATTTTCCAGCGTTCACCCCAATATCTGGCTCCAGATTTGTTTTTATTAATAAGAACTTTTAAGATTCCTGCTACAGTGGTGGTACACACCTTTAATCCCAGCACTTAGGAGGCAGAAGCAGGCAGATCTCCAAGTCTGTGGCCAATCTGGTCTACAGAGAAAGTGTTATGCCCAGATCACTCCCCAAAGAAGCCACCGGAGACTTTAGGTACAGAATGCAAAAGCAAGGTTTATTCTTGTTACAAGCCATGGTCAGGGAAGCTCATCCAGAGCACTCACTCGTAGCAGTGAGGCCGGGAGGAGCTTGCCCTTTCTTGGGGAAGTTAGTTTTTATAGGCAAAACCCATAAAATTTCTTAGAGGGGAGGGGGTTAGTATGGGTCCATCCTTGATTGGTCCAGTTTTTCCCAGGCCTGGACTTGGTCTTATTTTAGCTTATCTGTTTGCCCTGTCAGGAGTTTTACAACCCATCTCCGGGTTCGGGAAGTTTGGGATGTTTTATGACCACTTAGCCTCTGCCAGATGGTTGAATATCCTGAATCTGTGTTTTCTTAAGTTTCTGTAGCTGATAAAGCCACCTGGGAAAAAGGGGTCTAAGTTCTTATCTACACTTAGGAATCCTGGTTTAAGCTTCTCTTTGTCTGTAGGGGATAGAGTGGGGGGTTTTTACTGAGGTTTCACAAAAGTTTCAAGACAGCCAGGGCTACCCAGGGAAACGCTGTCTCATAAAAACCAAAATAAATAAATAATAAACAAAAATAAAATTTGGAATTGAAGCCAGCCTCATAGGGAGAATTCATGCATAGTACTGTAAACCTGGTCAAAAGCCTATGACTGGAAGTGATAAAGCCTAAGGAGAATCTACTGCTGTTGTTCTGCTAAGTGGACATGGTGTCGAATGGCCTTCTGAGGGTTGTTTATATCCATAGACTGGCGCTGCTCTCAGTCTGGGTCAGAGAAGCTTCATTCTACAGTGTGAAATGGTCAATGCAAAGACTCAGAACTGACCATAGCACTGAGAAATAGTGACTGTTGAGTGCTAAGCCCTAACTAGATCATCAATGTCACCCCTCTGAGGCCCTGGAAATTGTGCAAAAAGAACAGAATTAATCCAATAGCTGGAGGGTGGGGAAGAGTATCATGAAATGTCTTCAGGACATGGCATGGATGTTGTAATCATGAACTCACAGCAGCTAAGGTTACCTGCTGGAGACTGGGCCCATCAGCATTCCACCATGGCATGGGAAGGGGCTGGCCAGACTCCACTTCTTCCTGAGGATCTGCTGGCAGTTAACTGCTTCTAGGGGGATGGAGAGACTTTTTCTTGAGTGGCATAGCCACTGGCTAGTTACCCCCATTCCTATAAATAACCCTCATCCGTGCTAGTGCAAGCAACCCTAGTTAAACTCCATGTGACACAGAAAAACAAAGGCAAGAAAGTAGGACATGAATTTGTTGAGAAGCAAAGGTTCAGTAGACATGGGAGGGTGGAAGTGAGAAAAATACATTCTATGGACCCACCAAAAGATGGAATGAATGAATGAGACTATTTGCAAACAGTCCTTTCTGAGAACAAGACATTAGAGACAAATTCTGAATACTGAAAAACAAAGACTAGAGAAAGGCATTCCAGGCAGAAGGAACAGCAAGTGGGGAGACCAGAGCAGAAAAGGACTTCGGTGTCAGTGCACTGATGAGGACCTGTTACAGTCATGTGATATGAGGCAAGGCATGTTACAGATGAGCCTCTGTTTCCCCAGCTGTCAATGAGAACTACAATAAGGAAGGCTTTGTCCAACAAATGCTAAGGTAGGATTGGGGAGACAGCTCTGTTAGAGTGCTGCCCACACATGCCTGTAACCCCAGCACTGTACTGGGCTGAAACAGGAGGATGGCTTTGTGGCTGCCAGCCTAGCTCTAGCTTTGGTAAGAGTCCCTGTGTCAATAAAGTGGAAAGTAATAGAGGACACTGCTGAAGACCTCCTTTGGTCTCCATGTGCACGCACAGGGGTACACACCTGCACATACAAGGGCATACACACACACACACACACACACACACACACACACACACACAAATAGAAAGTCCAGGGGAAAGCATTGGCAGCCACTGGATTAGATCAGAGAACTAGGCAATAAGCCCACTTGTCATTGTGACAGACCATCAGGAGTCATTAATTCCAGAGCATGTTTAAGCCTCCACATTGTCAAAACCCCCTAGTCACCAGGCGGTGGTGGCGCACACCTTTAAACCCAGCACTCAGGAGACAGAGCCAGACGAATCTCTGTGAGTTCAAGGTCAGCCTGGTCTACAGAGCAAGATCCAGGACAGGCACCAAAACTACATGGAGAAACTCTGTCTCAAAAAACCAAAAAAAAAAAAAAAACTGGTCTTACATAGCCCTTATCAGCAGTGTCACTAGCTAGGGCCATCTTACCTCTCACATATTTTGAGCTCTTCCTGTTTACCTGAGACTGCCAGATTTTCTCTGGGACTATTCCTGGCCACTTCCTTACTGACCAGACTCCTCCAACCTCAGCCAGTCCCTTGCCCTTCTAGCATCTCCCACAAGCACCTGATACCTGTCCCTCCCACCCTGGTCAAAAATGATTACTTACTGGAAGAAAAGTGATAAAAGAAAAGAGGGAGCTGGAAAAAAAATACAGCTCAGCAAGTAAATAAAATGTTTGCATTCCCCAGGGGGAAGTTGAATAGCTAGACTAGTGGAATCTTCAAGCTCTGGTTCTTGTCTTGGTTCTGTTATATAAGATGGAAAGTGATCTGTCAGGCAGTGGTGGCACACGCCTTTAATCCCAGCACTCAAGAGGCAGAAGCAGGTGGATCTCTGAGTTCAAGGCCAGCCTGTTCTACAGAGTGAATTCCAGAACACGCTCCAAAGCTATACAGAGAAACTCTGTCTTGAAAAAAAAAATTTAAAAAGATGGAAAGTGATCAAGGAACACACCTTATATCAACCTCTGACCTCCATGCACATGTTCACACAAATGCACATACATGCAAGTGTGAATACACATCTGCATACCACACATTCCTTGTCTGAGGTCCTCTTTTGCACTTCTGTTGCTGTGATGAAACACGGGCCAAAAGCAATGTGGGGAGGAAACCATTTATATCTTACAGGTACAGCCCATCACTAGCAGAAGCTCTGGCTTTTCTTGATTGACAATTGAAGTGGGAGCCTAAACACACTGTAGGTGGTGCTTCCCCTAAGCTAGTGGTCTCTGGTGCTATAAGAAAGCAGGCTGAGCAACCAGTAAGCAGCACTCCTCCATGGCTTCTGCTTCAATTCCTGGCTCCAAGTTCCTGCCGATTTTTCTTAGTGATGGAGTGTTACCTGGAAATGTAAAATGAAATTAACCCTTTTCTCCTATGTTGTTTCTGGTTATGGTGTTTATCACAGAGATAGAAACCCTAAGACATGCACTTAGAGTAGAATTGCAAACAAATGGAAAGGTGACCGGAATTGTGAGGGTCTATTCTCCCTCCCACCTGCTCCTTCTGTGGAGGAATAGCAGCCCATAGTATGACCCTGATGGCCTCTTGCAAGCAGGCACGGCTGATCTGATAAGGATGGAAATGATGCTCTGTAATACATGAACATGAAAAAATACATAAAATAGAAGAGACACGCTGGTGTTTGCCCCACTGTGATTCTGCCTCATGGGGCAGCTTTATCTGTTCTGTGACCGTTGCTTCTCAGAAAGGCACAGAAACAGGGTGAGCATTGGCCAGGCATTGGCAGGCAATGGGAAGATGAGTCACAGTCACCCTGTGGTCAGTCCCACCCCATCCATACACCAGACAGCAAGCCAGTTCTCTTGCACTTGTGAGGTAGTCTTATTTTCTCTCCACCTCACACGACCACAGGATGGGGGTTGGAGGACATTTACAACAGAAATGAGCTCAGAAATCCCCACACACACAATTCCCATCTCACTCAGAGAGGAAGCCAGTCTTTACCTTAGCCCACAAGGCCCTGCATGAACCTGCCATCTCCCACCCTCACCTCTACCCTCTCAGCCCTTTAGTCATGTTTCAGCTCTATGGACTACTGTGATGTTCCTGCACGGCCCTACCTCGGAGCCTTTGCACGGTGTCTAGGGAATTAAACACCTAGCTTTTCAGCTTATGAGATTCCTCAGCAGGTAAAGGTGCTTCCACCCAAATAAAATGACTGGGTTCAATTCCTGGGACCTACATAATGGTGGAAAGAGTTGTTCTCTGACCTCCACATGTGTACCACAGAACCCACACACCTACATTCATACATCACATACACATATGATATTAATCAGTAAACTAAAATTTAAAAAGAAAGGTCCTTCTCAGGACTGGAGAGATGGTTCAGCTCTTATGAGCACTTGTTACTCTTCCAGGGGACCAAGCACCCACATAAGGTGGCCCCCAAGATGCCACTCCTTCCCCAAGGGATCACACACACACAAATAATAAGAGTGAATCTGTTTATAAGGACCATCTCTGGAAGGGAGGTGTGCATGTCCACATGTGTGTTCAGGTGTGTGCACATGTGTGGGTACACGTTAGGCAAGAGGTTGATGCTGGGTGTCTTCCTCAATTTCTCCATCTTATTTTTGAGATGAGATCTCTCACTGTACCCAGAGCTCACCATTTCAGGTAGAATAGCTGGGAAGCCAGCTCCCAAGATCTGCCTATCTCTGCCACACCACCACTGGGATTAATGCCACCATAACCAGCTTTTTAAAACAGGTGCTGGGAATAAAAAATAACAAAATAAAATTTAAAAAAAGCCAGGCGGTGGTGGCACACGCCTTTAATGCCAGCACTCGGGAGGCAGAGGCAGGCGGATCTCTGTGAGTTCAAAGCCAGCCTGGTCTACAAAGCGAGTTCTAGGACAGGCTCCAAAGCTACACAAAGAAACTCTGTCTCAAAAAACCGAAAATAAATAAATAAACAAACAAACAAACAAATAGATAAATAAATAAACAAATAGATAAATAAATAAACAAATAAATAGATAAATAAATAAATAAATAAAATGGGTGCTGGGGATCAAATTCAGTTCTTCAAGCCTGCACAGCAGCTCTTTACCCACTGAGCCATTTCCCAGCCTAGAAAAGTCCTTCCTTAGCTTCCTATTTCATTATCGTAATTCACTCCCATCCCTGCAAGACTCCACATCTTTTTTGATGCTTGTTACAATTTGCTCTTTAGTTGTTTCATGTTTTTTTAGACTTCAACTCTTACCGCAGTTTTTTATGCGTAAGGAAAGCGCATTCCACAGTGGGGAGTAAGGAGGTCAGAGGACAGATTCTTTGGTCATCACACTTTACAGCAAGCATCTTTACCCAGGAGCTCTCTCATCAGCCCCATCCCTTTTTTTTTTTTTTTTTTTGCTTTATTTCACTTTTAATCATATGTATATATATCTGTGTGAGTGTGCTGGTGTCTGTACAGTCTACATCCCCACCCCAAGAGCTGATTGTGAGCCCCCGACATAGGTTTGGGGAATCGAACTCTGGTCCTCTGATACATGCTCTACTAAACCATCTCCCTGGCCCCCTCTTTCTTTTTTTTTTAAACAGTGCCTCTCATTGAACCTGGAGCTCACTGATTAGGTGGACTGGCTGGCCACTGAGCTCCATGATGGTCCTGTCTCCACCTTCCAACCCCATCCCAGCACTAGGGCTGTGGATGAGTGCCTACTCACCCGGCTTTCCACATGGCTGCTTGGGACACACAGGTCCTTATGCTTGCACGGCAGGTGTTTTACCAAGTGAGCCATCTCCCTAGACTTGGCTCTTTCATTGTTAAGACATCATCCTACTTTCTAAGCTGATCGTGCCATTTTTATCATTATTAGAGTATTCAAACATGTCACCTGGAGACTATTTCAGCCACTGCATCATTTTGCTGTGGTAGCCTCTGGTCTCTGTCTCCAACAGTGGTGATGTCAATCACTTTTTCTCAGAAAATAGAAATCTTTGGGGACTTTTTGCCTTTGTAGATAACACAAGTGTTGGAAAGACAAGTAGTAAGCTGTTGCTGTTGGCATCCAACACCTGAACCACATCAAAGAGGCAGGAGGCCTCTCTCTGGTTTTGGTTTTTTGTTTGTTTGTCTTAAATCTGTCCCCCTCACAAGACTTTCAGAACCACAAGGGTAAGAAACACATATATTTTGTGTCTTTCCTTGGTGTCCATAATGTAAAGATAGAAAGCCATCTTCATAACGGTAATACAGACTCTTGACTATGAAAAAAATGTACCAACAATAAATGAAGCCCATGTCACACCACAGAGACTAAGACAGGAGAATTGCCTGGGGTCAGGAGTTCAAGACCAACCTGGGTCTGAAAATTAAAATAAGGGCCAGCAAGATGGCCACTCAGGTAAAACAGCCCTTGCCACCAAACCTGACAACCTGAATTCAATCCCTAGGCTACACATGCTGGAAAGAGAGAACTGACTCCTGCAGATTGTCACTTTCTCCATAGTGCTCAGGCCTGTGTAATAATTTACATATGACTCTCTGTAATGGCTTAGAAACTTAACATGGTACCAGTCATCCCTTAAGGGCTGTGGACCTTTGCCCTGAAATGCCTGTGAGATCCTAACCACCTGTAGGTGTTACTGCTGTGAAATAAGAATAGGATATACTGTTATTGCTGTGAGGTAATTATCCAACCCAACCACTTGCTCTCACTTTTCTAAACTCACTTATCCACTGTAGGACTGGGATGATCTGGTCTTTCTATCACTGTATAAAAGAGATGAGAAACAGCTGAGGGGAGGTAAGGCAATTTTCTCATTCAGCTGTAGATTCCATAAAGCATGAGATATCTGTAATATGCACCTTTGATGTCCACCTTTATAAACCTTTCCTCTACCCCACTTTGGCATGGCATGCTTTTTGGCTCTAAAGCTATCATCCTTCTGCTAGCAGTAAGAATAAATTCATTTAATCCAAATTTGAATTGAGTCTTTGGTCTTTTCCAATGGATTCAAACACCACAACATATGCATCATGCCACATCCATGTGCACAGGTGTGCATGTGCAGCACACACTAAATAAAATGTAATTTGAAAATGAACATAAAGTGTTTGAAAATTTTTGTACAATTCGGAAAATGAGAACACAAATTTCTTTTGCATGCAGGAGGAGTGTCCATTGGTAGTTCCACTTGGCACAGCACTTTGAGAATATTAAGAGTGAAAATAAGCACTCTAAAATCCGTAATTCCACTCCAGAATGTGTGACCCAGAGTAGCATCAACACACTAGGTCCCATAGGATAAATCTGGCTGCATTTGTTTTTATCAAAAAGCATTGTATTCTAGCACATATTTTCCCACCTGTTTATTTTGTAGTTGTTTGAGAGATGGTTATTCTTTGAGACAGACCCATGCAGCACAGGCTGGCCTTAAAACTTAAGGATGATTTTAAACTTCTGATCCTCCAGTCTGGGATGACAGGTATGTGCCACATGTCCAGTTTTTGCAGTACTGGGGATGAAATCCAGAGCTTTATGCGTGCTATCCTACCTGTTTATATACTATAACTGTCATTGCTACAATGGCAGAATAGAGTAGAGGCCAATGTCTACCTCAGATTACTGCTTCTCTGACTTTGAACAGAGAAGAACAGAGAAGAATGAACATGCAGATCACTTGGAGATTTAGTAAAAACAAATTCTGAGCCAGGTATGGTGGCACAGGCCTGTGTTTCCAGTACTAGGTGGGTTAAGACAGGAGGATATGGAGTTCAAAATCATGCTTGGCTACAGAGCAAGTTGGACCATGCTTGTATGTGCATATACATATGAAGGTCAGAGGATAACCTAAGAGGTCATTCTTTAAGCACCTTCCACCTTTTATTTGAGATGGTATTTATGGTTGGCATTTTCTTTGGGCTGCCAACCAGCTCCCAAATAAAGACACAGAGACTTATTAATTATGAATGCTTGGTCATAGCTCAGGCTTGTCCCACTAGCTCTTTTAAGTTAATTTATCCTGCTTCTATTCACCTACATTTTGCCTCAGGGTCTTTTACCTTTCTTTATGTATGTCCTACTTTCCTGCTTCCCCTGCATCTGGCTGGCTGGCCCCTGGTGTCTCCATAGAGTCTCTTTTTCTTTCTTTTCTTTCTTTACTTTCTTTCTTACTCCTACTTACTCTCCCTGCCTGGAAGTCCCACCTATACCTTCTTCATCCCTACTGACCATTCAGCTTTTTATTAGACCAATCAGGTGCCTCAGGCAGGCAAGGTAAAACAGCAATACATCTTTACATAGTTAAACAAATGCAACACATCTTTGCCTAGTTAAATATTTTGCAATAGGTCTTGTCTCTCATTGAGCCAAGTAGGTTAAGATGTCCAGCCAGTGAGCTCCAGATATCTATCTGTCTCTACTTTCCTTCTCACCATAGCTTGGATCACAGCACACACCAACACATTGGCTCTTTACATGAGCCCTGAGGATCCAAACTCAGCTCCTCACACTTAAAACACAAGATCTTTTCCTGACCACTCCATGGATCAGAAAGCAAATTCTGGCTAAGCTACTATGAAAGGGGTTCCTGAGTGGGGTGAGGCTACAGCCCAAAGACTCCAGTGTGAGTGAGGAGATGGATCAGTGGGTAAAGGGCTTTCTGCACAAGCATGAGGACATGAGTTCTAATCCCAGAGCCCAGATAAATGCTGGTTGTGTGTGGCAGCTCACCTGTAATTCCGACACCTGGGAAGTGGAGACAAGCAGTCTCCAGAGCAAGCTGGATAGCTAGACTAACCAAATCAGAGAGCTGTAAGTTCAAGTGAGAGACCCAGCTTCAGAATATAAGATGAAGAGCCGGGCTTGTGGTCTACAGAGAGAGTTCCAGGACAGCCAGGACTATTACACAGAGAAACCCTGTCTCAAAAAAACAAAGGAAAAAAAGATACCAGACTGCAACCTCTAGCCTCTACATGTGCGTGTGTGTGTGTGTGTGTGTGTGTGCGCGCGCGCGCGTGCGTGCAGACACACACACACACACATGCAAAAATGAAAACACACACATACACTCACAAGAACTCAAATGTGTTTAACCAGGGTGTAGCTGAGAAACCTTGCAGACAAAAGAGAGGAACCTAGCCACATCAGTATCTTCCACATGCTTCATTGCTAGCTCTGGAAGTCACCAGCTGAAGCAGGTAGAAATTCCCATGCCATCTTTATTGGACATATATAGACTGGATACATCTGAAGCAAAAAGGAAATTTTAGGCATTTGTACCCAAGGAAATCTCATGACATGGAAGGATGGATAGAAGAGATAAAGTAACACATGACCACATGATGTCCTAAAATTATTCTCTAAAGCTCCCATGAAACTGACACCCACACCAAGGGTTACCTGGGTTCCTCAAAGTGTTAAGTAGCTCCCATCTCTTATAACAGTTCTTCTAGGAACCCAAACTGAAAGAATCAGCTACTCAGTAGCTCTCAGAGGGCAGAAACCACAGCTGTGGTCCCAGCACCCAGCACAGTGTTCAACACATCTTGTAAAGGTTCTGGATGTTGATAAGAGTTTTCTCTTTCCACAAACTCTTATTCTAGTTGCAACTCTTGCTTGGCTCCACAAAAGGGGACTGTTAAAAATGTTTCTGATGAATGAGTGCTTTCTATTCAGCTCCTAGAGCCATTGCATATATAAACAGCATTATTAAAAAGAAAAAAGACAAGCTATGGTGAAGGGAAGTCATTTTAAAATGAGAGGGCATGTTTCCTAAGCACTTCAGTGAATCAAGAAATGTGAGTCATTTCTACACAGCAAGGGGAAAAAAGAAGTTAACATTTGGTTGCTATGAGTAAAAACTACTCCAGATGGTGTATGGTTAGAGTAACCAGACAGCTCTTTGCTCTTGAGCTACGTATATAATGACTGAGGATTGGTCCTCAGATCATCTAAAGTGTGACAGTCTATACTTTGTAGAGGAGCAACTAGAATCTTCCAAGCCATTTCCAAGTAGAATGTAGGAAAGAGATGGAGGTCTTAGTGCTAAGTTTATCAGACTGCAGCTTTGGGCTCAAGAGAAGGGATCACTGAAGTAGCTTGGAAGGCAGTGAGCTCTCCAACCCCAGAAGTATGGAATAAAAACTCAATAACCACTCACATGAAAACTCTAGGAGCCCCTCCCATGTGGAACTCTTCTGATTTTCAGATTTTACAAATCTAAGAGATTTGCTAACTAGGACTTTCTCCAACCCTACTCTACTTCTTCCAGAGACAGGCATTGGCCAACTCAACCACTCCTTCCAGGAAGGCATTCCAGTCACTCTTAGAAAATGAAAGTCTCAAGGGGAGGCCCTCCCTGCCGACTGATGAGCTGCTAACAACAGTTGCTAGGAAGAATGGCTCACCAGGCCCTGCCTCTCCCTGGAGATTGATAGGCAGTGTAATTCATTGCTAGGGGAAGAGGGAAGGGCCTCACAAGTTCCTGCTCCTCTGAGGAATGCTAAGCAGTCAATAGCTGTTAGAGGGATAAGCTCATGGGGCCCCACCCATCCTTGAAGATTTATAGGCAGTTAGTGGTTCCTAGAGGGAGGGGCTTATATGGCCCCACCCCTCTGAGGATTGATAAGCAGTCAATGGGTTGGAGGGGGTCTTCAGTTGTGTCACACTGGCAAATTGTTTCTGTAAACAAATCCTCCCTAAGTTCCTGTAAGCAACCCAAATTAAACTCACTGGGACACCAAAAACAAAGACAAGGAAGTAGAAGGAGGACCAGGTGGAAAGAGGAGGGGATCAGCAGGGGTGGGTGGGGCAAGAGGGTGATGAAAGATATAATCAAAATACATTATATACATGAAGGGAATGTCATAACAGAACTCATTATTATGTTTAAATATATGCTGATAATAAAGCTTTTAAAGAAAAAAAACCAGCCCCAGCCCCAAAGATAGGGGAGAAAGCACTGGGGGCCTCACTCACATTCAGAGGGTAGTGACTGATCCTGACCCGGATGAATCAGGGTGTCTGAGAACTAGCCCAGCTTCCGCATGTAATGTAGGGATGATCCGCACACCTGATGGCCCTATTATCCAGGACCATCCAGAGCTCAGCCACAGACCCAGAAGAGAGGAGCCTCCTGTTTCCACTAGCTCTCCTCACTATTGTAGTTAGAGCCATAAAACCCAGAATCAAATAAAAATCCCTTCTTGAATGAGAAATTGAAGAGGGTGTGGCCTCTGGCATTCCGAAGAGAACCTTAAACTGAGAGGTTATTTCTTCTGGCCTGTTGGGAGAGTATCTATCTGGTCCTCAGGGTCAGCAATAAGCTGGGGGAGAGAGGGAAGACAGTGAAGATACACAGGCACATACACACACACACACACACACACACACACACACACACACACACACAAATACACACATAAACACAAATTCATATGAACCCACATGCAAACACACAGACACATACAAACACATACATAAAAATTGCTAACCTGTTCCAGCAGTCTGGAACCCTAATCCAAGACACAGAGAAGTCATCTCAACAGGGTACATCTGATTCCTATTCAGGTAGTAAGCAAGCCTCAAGATGACCTACAAGAATTTAGGATTCAGACTCCCTGAGACATTATTTTCTCTGGTGATGTGCCTCACACTTATCTCTAAGCTGGACACAGAAGGAAGGCCAAATATCATAAGTGACTCAGGAAGGACACAATGAATTGTAGGTAAATGAGAGGGGATGAATAGAAGAACAAATGAGCAGGAACTAGTGATTAAATGCATAAAGAAATGAAAGGAGGATGATGGATCGATCAGTAGATGGGTGGAAAGATAGAAAATAAAAGGAGTAAAGATGTGGATGGGTGGATGGGTAGATGGATGGATAAAAATTGAAGGATGAATGGGTGGATAGGTGAATAGAAGGATGAATAATGAGTAAACATATTGGCAGGTGGGTGAGAAGATGCATGGATGGATAGAATGATGGATGAGGGCATGTATAAAAAACAAGAATTAATGAATGAATGAATGTGTAGACTAATGAACTGATGGAAGATGAATTAATGGATGGGCAAATGGATTTTTATTTAGGAAATAGGATGATGGATGGGTTGATGAAAGGCTGAATGAAAGAGTAAAGGATGAGGGGGGCAGGGCGGGAGGAGGGAGAAAGGGGGAATCTATGGCTGATATGTAAAGTTGAATTATATTGTAAAATAAAATAAAATAAATTCAAAAAAAAACAAAAAACAAACAAAAAAAAGAGTAAAGGATGAATGGATGAGCAAAAAATGATAGATAGATAGATAGATAGATAGATAGATAGATAGATAGATAGACAGACTCTAGGGATTCTATTGCTATAAAACAGCATAGCCATAAACCTTTTTCTTTAAAATCTTTATCAGCATATACTTAAATATATGAATGAATAGAAGATAGATGATAGATAGATAAGACAGATAGACAGACAGACAGACAGACAGACAGCCATAGAGTCTTAGGAATTCTACTGCTGTGAAAAAACACCATAGCCATAAACAAGTTGAAGAGGAAAGGGTTAGTTTCAGCTTACAACTCTCAGGTCATGCTCCATTGCTAAGGGAAGTCAGGACAGGAACTCAAACAAGGCAGGAACCTGGAAGCAGGAGCTGATTCAGAGGCCATTGAGGAGTGCTGCTAGCTGACTTTCTTGCTCCTTGTGGTTTGATCAGCCTGTTTTCTTATAACATGCAGGACAACCTGTCTAGGGTAGCATTACCACAGTGAGCTGAGTTCTCCCACCTCTATCATTAAGAAAATGCACCACAGGCTTGCCCACAGGCCAGTCTGGTGGAGATATTTTCACAGGTGAGCTTTCAAGTTGTCATAAAAACTAGCCAGCATAGACAGACAGACAGACAGACAGGAGATCAGGCAGGCAGGCAGGCAGATGAGTGGGAAGATAAATAGACTGTTAAGATGGATGAAAAGATAAAGGTTGTGAAGGATGAGAGGTCTGATGAATGGATGGCTGTGTGGGTGGATGGGTGGATGGATGGATGGATGGATGGATGGATGGATGGATGAAATCTCAATAAATATATGGGTAAATGAGTAAGAAGAAGACTGCATAGATGGAAAGATGAATAGAAATACATAAGTGAGGGAATGGAAAATAGATACATAAGAGATGAGTAAACAGAAGGGCAGATGGGTGGGAAGATGAGTTGACTGGTGTAAATATGAAGGATAAATGGATGGCTAGATGACAGCAACAATCATTGGATGAACTGATGGGTGATTGGGTGATGATGAGTGAAGAGATGAAGCAACCTCGATTTTAGAGCAAATTAAAAATTATGACATAATTCAATATGGGACCTCATCCCCTCTTCACCTAGAGCTGTGGTGTTGGTTCCAAGAGGTGGATCCTCCCAGTAAGGGCAACTTCCTTAAGGCCTGTCCAGTCTTAGTAACTAATCAAAGTCAAGCCACAGATCCCTTGTAGACACCCATGCATAATTTTAACCATCCCCTTGCAGGTCTGGACCTGGCCAGAGGTATCTCTCAGACTTCCCTGACAAACCTCCCAACCTCAACATAAGCTGTTTGAGGCTTGGGATTTGATCCGCAGTTTGTGAGGCAGGGAAGTCTGGGTCAGACCCTCAGACCTGTCACCTGGGACAGGGCAGGTCATATTAGGTGAAAACCCAATGGAACTCTCAGAGGATGTCAGCAATATATCTGAGGGCCCTGAGGCATGGGATCCAGTGGGCACAGGTGACCACAGCCCACAACAAGACTTGAGGTGTGTTCTGGGTCCCATATGCCCATCTAAGAAATGACAACCAAAGATAGCCGCTGGGAAGGTGGCATGAAAGGTCCTGTCAACTATCCTGGGGGTCAGGGGCTGTGACTCCTGCAAGAACCTGGGGGAAGCAGCTAAGCCAGCCCACCCTTGAGCTACCAGACAGCCTGAGCAACCTGGAATGCCAGAATCCACAGCATATGGTTTGAACAGGCCACCATGGGCACCAGGCAAAGATAAGAATGAGTCAGCCCCTGAATGGGAGTCCCCAGTCCAGGAAGACTTCCACAGCAAGGCCTGCAAGGGCAACGTCCGGGGACCACACACGGAAGGCAAAAGGCCAAATCGCAGTTTGAGTGCTTGCAGCTCAGCCCTTAGTACAGCATTCTCCTCCAGCAGCATGGTCAGCCTGCCTTCAATGGCCACATCATTGAGACGTCGCTTTTCCCGGGAACGCTTGGCCGCCTCATTGTTCTTTCTCCGTTTCTCCCAGTAAACTGAGTCCTTCTTCTCTTCCGGCATAAACTCCCTCTGTCGGCGCATTGGTGGATCCCTGCGAGTGCCCCAGAGTGCTTTGCTGGGACCATGACATACGTTGGGCAGGCCCAAGGTATCCACATTCATAGCTGCCTCAGCACCTGGGGAAGATAAAATAGGTCTTGGACCAGAGACAGGAGGCTGACCCAACTGACTCTCATCCCTCTAATTGGTTCTGTGATCAGATGGAGCAGAGATTGGGCTGGGGACAGATCCATAGAACACCCCAGTCCACAGAGCTGTTTGAGAGCTGTCCCTTCGGAGGACACAAGTTCTTTCCAAAATGTTTTCCTTACCCCTGAGAAGATCAGCCTATACAGGAGCTGTGTAATAATCTCAGATCCGGAGGAAGACAGGAGGAAGGATGTACCTAGAAAGAAAGAATGTGTGAACATGAAGTTGCACTGGCCAAGCTGTGGCTCAGAAAATCAAGCTGGTAGGAGCTGGGAAGCTGGTAATGCGGTTAAAGAGCTTGTCATGCAAGCATGAGGACCTGAGTTTGAATCCCCAGAACCCATGTATGCAAAGCACAACAGCATGTATGCATAATTCCAGTACTCCTATGGTGATATGGGAGGAGGCAGAAACAGAAGAATCCCTGGACCTCCCAGGCAAGCTAGCCTGGCATATACAGGGGCAGGACAACAAAAAGACCCTGTCACAAACAAGATGAAAGGTGAGGACCAACACCCCAGCTTGACCTCTTACCTACACAAGTGTACCATGACACACATGTGCTCTCTCTCTCTCTCTCTCTCTCTCTCTCTCTCTCTCTCTCTCTTTCACACACACACACATATCATATCATACACAAAAATTAACACATTCATAATAAAATAATAAAAATAGTAGTAAAAACAAAAATAATAACAAATGAAAGGTAGCTGAGACTCATATGAATTACTCCCAGATTGTAACTCACAGTCCATGGCCAGAATTTCACATCTGCCTGTCCACCCATATAACCACCCATCTGCACATCAGGTCCTCCCACACAACTGTCTACCATTCACCCATTCATCACCCATCAACTCACTTGTCACTCATCCTCTCTACAACTCCCATCCATCTCATCATCTAATTTTACAGCCATCCATTGTGCCTACCACTTTTCACTTATTCACATATCCTATACATCTGCTATAGTGTGAAGGCACCCTTAAAGTTTCATGTGTTTAGAATTTGCATGTGTGTGTGTGTGTGTGTGTGTGTGTGTGTGTGTGTGTATGTGTGCATGTGCACACATGGGTCATGAGTATATGTGGAGGCTAGAAGTCAACCAAGGGTGCTGTTCCTCAATTGTCTTTCTTGGTTTATTGGGGTTTTTACTCTTTTAAAAAAGTTTTTTTTTTAATGTTGTGTATGTATGTGTGTATACATGTGTATATGTGAATGAGCGCAAGTTCCAGCTGAGTCCAGAGGCATCATATCTCCCTGGAGCAAGAATGACAGGCAGCTGTGAGTTTCTGAAAGTGGGTGCTGAGAACCAAAGTTTGGTCATCTGTGAGAGCAATACATGATGATCTTAACTGCTGAGTCATCATTTTTAAAGTAATTTACTTGTATTTTGTTCACATTGGTGTTTTGCCTGCATGTATGTCTGTATGAGAGTGTCAGACCCCTGGAACAGGAGATATAGACAGTTGTGGGTGCTGGGAATTAGACCTGGGTCTTCTGGAAGGGCAGCCAGTGCTCTTAACCACTAAGCCATCTCTCCAGCCTCTGAGTCATCATTCATTTTAAAGATATATTTCTATTATTTATTTATATGTGTGCATCTATGTGGGTCTAGTGAATATATGCCCCCATTTGTGCATGCATGTGGAGCAAAGGGTATCACATGTCTTCTTCCATCACTCACCAACACCTGCCAATTGTCCTCTGACCTCAACATGTACACTGTGGCATGTGTGTGCGCGCGCACACACACACACACACACACACACAAATAAACAGATGTAATTTAAAAAAAGAAGGAAGGCAAGAAGACTAGTGAGGAATAAAGGCTTAACTGGGTGGTGGTGGAACACATCTTTAATCCCAGCACTCAGGGGGCAGAGGCAGGCAGATCTCTGTGAGTTCAAGGCCAGCCTGGTCTACAGAGTGAGCTCCAGGCTCCAAAGCTACACAGAGAAACCCTGTCTTGAAAAACCAAAGAGAGAGAGAGAGAGAGAGAGAGAGAGAGAGAGAGAGAGAGAGAGAAAGGTCTGGCTGGAAAGCACTGCTCACTAGGCCCAAGCCCCCAAGGGCACATTTTGTGCCTCTCCACCACCCACTGAAACTCCAGAGACCCAGCAGCAGGCTCCCCACACCCCCAAACATCCCCCGATCCATCAGCGATCACTGAAGCCACAGGTCCCACCTGCACCCAAAGGAAGAGTGACCCCCTAAGCCACAGGCCCCACCTGCACCAAGTAGAGGAAGAGGGACCCCCTAAGGCACAGGTCACACCTGTACCGATTGGAGGAAGAGATGGGTAGACAACAGTGTAAGAATACATTCAACTACATAAAGAGCAATATGGCAACACCACAAACTAGTGGTTCTACAACAGCAAGACCTGAACACCCCAATGTAGAAGAAAACAATCTTAAAAATAAATTTATGAGGATCATAGAGGCCCTTAAAAAGGAAATGGAAAATTCCCTTAAAGAAGTGAAGGAAAAGACAAACAAAAAATTGGAAGAAATCAATAAATCCCTTAAAGAAAGCCAAAAAAAAAAAAAATCACACAGGTGAAAGAAATAGTTCAAGACTTGAAAATTGAAATAGAGTCAACAAAGAAAACACAAACTGAGGGAATTCCGGAAGTGAAAAATCTGTGTAAACAATCAGGAACTACAGATGCAAGCATGGCCAACAGAATACAAGAGATGGAAGAGTGAATCTGAGGCATTAAAGATACAATACAGGAAATAGACTCATCAGTCAAAGGAAATGTTAAATCCAACAAATTATTTTTTTTAAAGAGTTGTTTATTTACTGTGTATATAACATGTATGACTACATGCAGAAGAGGGCACCAGATCTCATTACAGATGGTTGTGAGCCACCATGTGGTTGCTGGGAATTGAACTCAGGACCTCTGGAAGAGCAGCCAGTGCTCTTAACTGCCGAGCCATCTCTCTAGCCCCCAATCCAACAAATTCTTAACACAAAACATCAAGGAAATCTGAAACACCATGAAAACACCAAACCTAAGAATAATAGGGATAGAAGGAGAAGAATTCTAGCTCAAAGGCACAGAAAATACATTCAACAAAATCATAGAAGAAAACTTTCCTAACCTAAAGAAGGACATGCCTTCTTTATAAGGTACAAGAAGCTTATAGAACACCAAATAGACTGGACAAAAAAAAAAAGTCCCCTTGCCATATAATAATCAAAATACTGAACATACAGAACAAAGAAAGAATATTAGTAGCTGCAAAGGAAAAAGTTCAAGTAACATATATAGACAGACCTATCAGAATTACACCCGACTTCTCAATGGAGACTCTGAAAGTCAGAAGGTCCTGTACAGATGTTCTGCAGACACTAAGAGACCACAGATGCCAGCCCAGACTACTACACCCAGCAAAGCTTTCAATCATCATAGATGGAGAAAACAAGATATTCCATGACAAAACCAGATTTAAAAAATACCTATCCACAAACCCAGCCCTGCAGAAAGTACTAGAAGGAAAGCTCCAGCCCAACGAAGTTAGCTGCACCCACGAAAACACAGGCAATAGATAACCTCACACCAACAAACCCCAAAGAAGGGAAACATACAAACACTACCACCCCCACCAACAAAACCAAAAATAACAGGAATTAACAATCATTGATCATTAATATCTCTTAATATCAATGGAATCAATTAACCTATAAAAAGACACAGGCTAACAGAATGGGTAAGAAAACAGGACCCATCCTTCTGCTGCATACAAGAAACACATCTCAAACTCAAAGACACAGACATCACCTCAGAGTAAAGGGTTGGGAGAAGATTTTCCAATCAAATGGTCCTAAGAAACAAGCTGGTGTAGCTATCTTAATATCTAACAAAATAGACTTCAAATTAAAATCAATCAAAAGAGATGGAGAAGGACATTTCATATTCATCACAGGAAAAATCCATAAGATGAAGTCTCAATTCTGAACATCTAGTTCCCAAATGCAAGAGCACCCACATTTGTAAAAGAAACATTACTAAAGCTTAAATCACACATCAAACCCCACACACTAATAGTGGGAGACTTCAACACCCTACTCTCACCACTGGATAGGTCTGCCAGACAGAAACTTATCAGAGAAATAAGGGAACTAACAGATGTTATGACTCAAATGAACTTAACAGACATCTATAGAACATTTCACCCAAACACAAAAGAATATACCTTCTTCTCAGCACGTCATGGAACCTTCTCTAAAATTAACCACATACTAGGTAACAAAGCAAACAAATTTTTTAAAAAATTGGAATAACACCCTGTATCTTATCAGATCACCATAGCTTAAAGTTAGAATTCAACAACAACACTAATGGCAGAAAGCCTACAAACTCATGGAAACTGAATGATGCCCAAATGAATCACCACTGGGTCAAGGAAGAAATAAAGGAAAGAAATTAAAGACTTCCTAGAATTCAATGAAAATGAATGCACAACATACTCAAACTTACAGAACACTATAAAAGCAATGCTAAGAGGAAAGTTCATAACACTAAGTGCCTACATAAAGAACGTGAAGAAATCTCACACTAGTGACTTAACAAGCACATCTGAAAGCTCTAAAACAAAAAGAGGCAAACTCATCTAGGAAGAGTATATGACAGGAAATAATCAAACTGGGGGCTGAAATCAATAATATAGAAACAAAGAGAACAATGCAAAGAATCAGTGAAACAAAGAGTTGGTTTTTCGAGAAAATCAACAAGACAAACAAACTCCTATTCAAACTAAACAAAAGGCAGAGAGAGAATATCCAAATTAATAAAATCAGAAATGAAAAGGAGGACATAACAACAGACAATGAGGAAATCCAGAGAATCATTAGGTCATACTTTGAAAACCTGTACTCCACAAAATTGGAAAATCTAAAAAAAAATAGACAATTTTCTGGATAGGTACCACATACCAAAATTAAATCAAGACCAGATAAACAATTTAAATAGACCTATAATCCCTAAGGAAAGAAGCAGAAATCAAGTCTCCCAACCAAAAAGAGCCCAGGGCCAGATGGTTTCAGCACAGAATTCCACCATAATTTCAAAGAAGAGCTAATGAAATTGTTCTGAACAATATAAACAGAAGGAACATTACCAAACTCTTTTTATGAGGCAAGATGCAACAAAGGAAGAGAATTACAGATCAATCTCTCTCATGAACAAAAATACTCAATAAAATATTGGCAAACCAAATCCAAGAACTCATCAAAAAAAATCATCCACCATGATCAAGTAGGCTTTATCCCAGAGAAGCAGGGATGATTCAACATATGAAAATCTGTCAATGTAATCCATCACATAAACAAACTGAAAGTAAAAAACCACATGATCATTTCACTGACAAAATCCAACAACCCTTCATGATAAAAGTCTTGTAGAGATCAGGGATATAAGGAACATACCTAAACACACAGCAAGCCAACAGCCAACATCAAAATAAATGGAGAGAAATTCAAAGCAATTCCACTAAAATCAGGAACAAGACAAGGCTGTCCACTCTCTCCATATCTATTCAATATAGTACTTGAAGTTCTAGCTAGAGCAATAAGACAACAAAAGGAGATCAAGGGGATACAAATTGGAAAAGAAGAAGTCAAACTTTAGCTATTTGCAGATGATATGATAATATATATGTGTGTGTGTGTGTATATATATATATATATATATATATATATATAACCCCAAAAATTCTACCAGGTAACTCCTACAGCTGATAAACACCTTCAGTAATGTGGCAGGATACAAGATTAACTCAAAAAAATCAGTAGCCCTCCTCTAAACAAATGATAAATGGGCTGAGAAAGAAATCAGAGAAACATCACCCTTTATAATAGTCACAAACAACATAAAGTATCTTGGGGTAACTCTAACCAAACAAGTAAAAGAGCTATATGACAAGAATGTTAAGTCTTTGAAGAAAGAAATTTAAGAAGATATCAGACAATGGAAAGATCTCCCATGCTCTTGGATAGGCAGGATCAACATATTAAAAATGGCAATTTTACCAAAAGCAATTTACAAATGCAATGCAATCCCCTGCAGTCAGTTTTCCTGTGTCCTGCCCAGTCCTGCAGCCGCTCAGACCCAAGTAAACACCAGAGGCTTATATTACTTACAAATTGTATGGCCTAATGGGTCAGCTTATATTAGCTAGCTCATTCAACTTAATTCAACCCATTCCTATTAATCTATATGTTGCCACATGGCCGTGGCGTTACCAGTCTGCTAGCATCTTGTTGCTCCTATGGAGGCAGGCTGGTGACTCTCCTGACCCTGCCTTTCTTCCTCTGTATCTTCAGTTTGAATGTACTGCCTAACCTTATTCTGTCTCACCATTGACCAAACAGCTTTATTTATCAACCAATCACAGCAACACATATTTACAGCATACAGAAAGACATCCCACAGCAATCCCCATCAAAATCCCAATGCAATTCTTCATGATTTGGAAAAATAAAACTTCATATGGAAAAATAAAAACCCAGGATAGCCAAAACAATCCTCTACAATAAAAGAACTTCCAGAGGAATTACCATCCCTGACCTCAAGCTCTACTATAAAGCTATAGTAATAAAAACAGTTTGGTATTGGCATAAAAAGATACAGGTGGATCAATGGAATAGAATCAAAGACCCAGACATAAATCCAAACACCTATGAACACCTGATTTTTGGCAAAGAAGACAAAACTCTACAATGGAAAAAAGAAAGCATCTTCAACAAATTGTGCTGGCATAACTGGATGGCAACATGTAGAAGAATGCAAATCGATCCATATCTATCCCCATGCACAAAACTCAAGTCCAAATATATCAAAGACCTCAACATAAATCCAGTTACTCTGAACCTGATAGAAGAGAAAGTGGGAAGTAGCCTCAAATGCATTGGCACAGGAGACCACTTCCTAAATATAACACCAGTAGCACAGACATTGAGAGTAACATTTAATAAATGGGACCTCCTAAAATTGAGAAACTTCTTTAAGGCAAAGGACATGGTCAACAAGACAGAACAGCAACCTACAGAATGGGAAAAGATCTTCACCAATCCCACAACTGACAGAGGGCTGATCTCCAAAATATATAAAGAACTGAAGAAACTAGACATCAAAATACTAAATAATCCAACTAAAAAATGGGCTATAGAGAATTCTCAACAGAAGAATCTTAAATGGCCAAAAGACATTTAAGGAATTGCTCAACATCCTTGCCATCAGGGAAATGCAAATCAAAACAACTCTGAGATACCATCTTACACCTGTCAGAATGGCTAAGGTCAAAAAATGCTAACAACAGCCTATGTTGGAGAGGATGTAGAGTAAGAGAAACACTCCTCCACTGCTGGTGGGAATGCAAACTTGTACAGTCACTCTGGAAATCAGTATGGTGGTTTATCAGAAAATTGGGAATCAACTTACCTTAAGACCCAGCAATACAACTCTTGGACAAATACACAAAAGATGCTCAATCATACCACAAGGACACTTGTTCAACCACATTCATATCAGCATTATTTGCAATAACCATAACTTGGAAACAACCTAGATGCCCCTCAGCTGAAGAATGGATAAGGAAAATGTGGTACATTTACACAAAGGAGTATTACTCAGTGGTTAAAAAAAAAAAAAATGACATCATGAAATTTGTAGGCAAATTGATGGAACTAGAAAGTATTATCCTGAGTGAGGTAACCCAGACTCAGAAAGACAAACACAGTATGTACTCACTCTAAAATGGATATTAGACACAAAGCAAAGGATAATCAGGCTACAATCCACAACCCCAAAGAAGCTAGGTAAAAAGGATGACCCTAAGAGGGACACACATGGAGGGCCCCAGGAAGGGAAAAGAGTTAAGGTCTCCTGGCTAAACTGTGGGGGTGAGGCGGTAGAAGGGAAGGGATGGGGGATGGGAACAGGAGGGACTGAGATGGTTGAGTGGATGGAGGAATAAGAAGAAGATCAATGAAAGAGATAACTTGGTAGAGGGAACCATTTAGGGGGTTAGGGAGAAACCTGGTGCTAGGAAAATTCCCAGGAATCCACAAGGATGGCACCAACTAAGACTCCTAGCAATAATGGAGAGGGTGCCTGAATTTATCTTCTTCTATAATCAGATTAGTGACTACTGTAATTGTCATCATAGAACCTACCTACATCCAGTAACTGATGGAAGCAGATGCAGTGATTCACAACTAAACACTGGACTGAGATCCTAGTCTTCAGTTGAAGAGAGGGAAGAAGGATCACAGGAGCAAGTGAGGTCAAGATCATGATGGGGAAAACCACAGAGACAGCTGACCCAAGCTGGTGGGAGCTCATGGACTCTGGCCTATCAGCTGGGGAACATGCATGGGACCGAACCAGGCCCTCTGAATGTGGGTGACAGTTATGTGGCTTGATGAGTTTGGGGAGCCCCTAGCAATGGGACCAGGACTCATGCCAGGTGCATGAAATGGCTTTTTGGAACACAATACCTAGCGTGAGATACCTTGCTCAGCCTTGACACAGAGGCTTTGTCTTGCCTCAACTTAGTATGCCAGATTTTATTGACTCCCCAAGGGAGGCCTTACACTCTCTGAGGAGTGGATGGGGTGTGGGATTGGGGGGGTGAGAGAAGAGAAGGAAGGGTGAACTGAAATTGGTATGTAAAATGAAAAAAAAACTTTTTAAAAAATAAATAAATTTTTAAAAGAGAAAGGAATAAAGGAGAGAGAGAGAGAGACCATTATCTTGGTGCGTACCTATATTCCCAGCTTGGGAATCTGAGGTGGGAAGAAGCCTTCAGCTCTGGAATTTGAATCCAGCCTGGGTGTCATAGCCAAAACATCTCAAAAATACACTAGCTGAGTATTGTGTCACACAGGATGATTGTAACTCCCACGCTTAGGGGGAAGGCTGAGGTAGGCAGATAATGAGTTTGAGGACAGCCTGAGTAGCATAGTGAGACCTTGCCTCAAATAATACTAGTAGAAAAGACGGAGGGGAGATGGAAGAGGAACTAGAGGTGGAGAAGAGTGCGAGGAAGAAAGAGGAGGAGAAAAAGATGTAGCAGGAAGCGCAGGTGGGAGGGAGGGAGGAGGAGGAAGAGCAGGAAGGAAGGGGAAGGAGGGAGGGAAGGAAGGAGTGGAGGGGGAGGGAAGGGAAGATGAAGAGAAAAGGAAGGAGGAGAGGGAGAGAAGAAAGAGAAAAAGGGAAGTAATAGGGAAAGAAAGCGGAAGGAAGGTGAGGAAAGGAAAGGGGAAGTTTCAAAGGATGAAAGGCAGCCAGAGCCAGCACATGCCCCTGGAAGAAGCTGAGCATGAGAAGGTGGTCAGACAGGAGGCAAAAAAGGGCAAGCTGAGCTGAGCAGGGACTCTCATGCAATTCCATAAGGCAGGCCAGGGCTCCCTCTCACTGCTATGCTCCCTACCTGAGTCCCTCCTGGCTGGGGCTTGGTCTAAGCCCAGCCCACTGGCCCCTCCACCTCCACAGGAACCCAGATACAGGTGGCAGATAACTAGACTCCTGTGCTTATTTAGAGAAGATGCAGTGTGGGTTGGGTCTTCCTGTGGTTGTAGCAGAGGAACTGAGAGGTGGTGAGGTCACTCCTGGTGAAGGCCCCTTAGGCAGTTCAAGGAAACAGGAAAAGGCAGCACACAACTCCACTCTGGTCTCTGCAGCCTCCCTAGGTGGCAAAAAAACAAAGTTCTGCTTGTTTTCCTGGAGTAACAGGAATCTTCCTCCCTCTGGAAGCAGACTCTGTCAGGCCAGGCACATTCCCAGCATACAGAATATTTTCTTTTTTTTTTTTTTTTTTTTTTTTCCGAGACAGGGTTTCTCTGTGTAGCTTTGCGCTTTTCCTGGAGCTCACTTGGTAGCCCAGGCTGGCCTCGAACTCACAGAGATCCGCCTGCCTCTGCCTCCCGAGTGCTGGGATTAAAGGCGTGCGCCACCAACGCCCGGCCAGAATATTTTCTTATGCTAAAGCCACCTTCACTGGCAGGCTTGTATCTCAGTGACAGAATGCTTACCCAGAATGCAACATGAATGAAAAGCCCACAACTATAATCCCAACCCTCAGGAGGCAGAGTATGAGGCCAGCCTCAGCTACACAGCAAATGCAAGGACATCCTGTCATAAAGAAAGAAAAAAGAGTATAGAGTAGAATGGTGCTCACCAGAGTATAGGAAGAGTGGGGATGGAGAAATGAGGGTTATGGGGTTAAGGAATGTAATATGACTTTCAATGAACTTTACAATGAAGGCATTAAATGACTCAAAATGACAAAGGAGATAACGGCCCTTCAACAAGAACAGAAGATTATGAAACAAAAATAGGTAGATATAAAAAGAACCATTGAGAGCTCTGATATTAGATGGACAAACATAGATGACTGATAGATAAAGGCAGGCTGGCAAGATGACTCAGAAGGTGAAGGCTCTTGCCACCAAATCTGATGACCTGAGTTCAATCCCCAAGACCTACATAGTAGGAAGGAGAGAACTGATTCCCACAAGTAACATACATCCTGTGGTACACATGCATGTGTGCATACATTCAAGTACACACACACACATTAAATAAGTACAACTTTTTAATATTTTAAATAGACTAGAATAGCATAATGTTCTACATAAAAGTAGGGTAACGGTGAGGACAACTGAATTGGTAGTAAGTATAAGTAATTGAAAGTTCTTAGTGGTACATGGTTAACAGGCAATTGGGTATTTCAAAACAGCTAGTAGAAAGGATTTTAAATGTTCCCAACACAAAGAAAGGATGAATGTATGGCCAGAGCTATGACTTTGTGGGTAGGAGTGAGAACCTCAGTTCAGATCCCAGAAAAGCTAGATGGTAGCAACACATACACTTGGAACCCAAGCACAGGATGAGAAGATAAGAGGATGGCTGGGGATTGCAGGCTGTTACCCTTGCTCTAGGTTCAGTGAGAGACCCTGTCTGAAAGGAAGAAGAAGGTGGGAAAGGAAGGAGCAGGACACCCAGCATACCCTAGCCTCTACACATGCACATGCAGGCACAACACATACATACATATGAGGAGGCACACATATGCCCACATCCACACACATGTACACACTACACAGGGGTGTGGCAAATAATCCTGAACAAATCATTACATAACATGGCATATGACTCAGTGGGTAAAGGCACTTGCTGCCAAACCTGATGGTCTGAGTTCAAGCCCTGAGTTCCACATGATAGAGAGAGAGCCAATTCCTTTTTTTTTTTTTTTTTTTTTTGCAGTTTATTTTAAACTTTAATTTTTTAAATTAAGCATCATTGTGAAGGTGTTGACATGGGCTCCTCCTGAGTGCTCAAGGCTGAGTTCTTCAGCACATTCAGGAAGTGCCACTCGGTTTCAGATTCTGTCGGGTGTGAGTCTTCCATGGAGGTCTGGAGATACGAGCTGGGACAGCCAGGGCTCAAAGAACACGGACGAACGGCCAAAGACGCCAGCGTTTCTCTGACTTCCACAACATGCTATGGCACACATGTGCACAAGCATACACACACACTAAATAGACATAATTTGTAAAAGTACAGTGCAATCCATAGTATATATAATTATTATCAATTTAAATTTCCTTTGTTAAATATTTCATTATCATTTTGTTATTTTATGTACACGGGTGTTCTAATTAAACACAAGTGGTGCACCCCATGCTTCCCTGGTGTGCATGAAGTTCAGAAGAGGGCATTGGATACCCTGCAACTGGAGTTACAGATGGTTATAAGCTACACATGGGTGCTGGGAATTGAACCTAGATTGCCTAGAAGAGCAACCATTGCTCTTAACCACTGAGTCATCTCTCCAGCCCCTCAATTTAAATTTTTCAGTTTAAAAGAAAAGCACCTGCTTTAACTATATTCTTATTCTTTTATCTGGGTGTTCTACAAAAAGTTGGGTCACCTTGTGTGTTTCCAAAGCCTTACACGAAAAATGGGGGCAATAGCAGTCCCAAAGTCACTGGTTATATTCAGTAAGGAAAGAGGAATGTGTGTTAAAAAGTCAGTGTAGGCACTCACCTTAGGGGAGAACATAATACTGTTGTTTTGATAAAAGGTAATGTTGAGAAACTCTCTTCTAAATATTTGTATTTATGCACATAGATTAGTGTTGCTCTCAGCCTTGGCAATGAAGCTTCTTTTCACAGTGAACAGCAGTTAATTCAGAGTCTCATAAATGATAAAAGAGATGGGAATATGTGACCATTGAGTGCTCAGCCCTAAATGGGAAATCTGTATCATACATACATACACCACCACCACCAAGGCTCAGGAAATATTGCCAAAGAAGGAGCCACAAGGATGTAAGTGCCAAAGAAGAGGTAAGAGTGCTGAGAAATACTGTCTTCTGGATGTGACAGGGCAAGTTACACTCATGAACTCACAGCAGCTGCACTTGATCCAGCCAATCAACATGCCAGGACAGATAGGGGAGAGGTTCCTGAGGCCTGTCTCTTCCTGAGAAGCTACAGGCAGTTACTGATGACTAGGAGAGGGAAGGTTGTTTCTTCAGTGGTGTAGCCACTGGTGAGTTGCCATGACCTAGTAATAATCTAACATCCTTGTTGATGCAAACAACCCTATTGAAACTCACTGAGTCATAAAAAGAAAAGGAAAAAAAAAGAAAAAAAGACAGGATGATGGCTCAGTGGGAAAAAATACTAGCTAACAAAAGTTGAATGACTTCAGGTCAATCCAACTCCACAAAGTTGGCCTCCACTCATGCATCATGGTACACATGTACACACATACACAAAACAACAACAATAAATCAGTTTTGCAAGATATGAAATTATAAGGACTTGAGAATATGAAGGGGGTCTGCAGGACTTGAAGGAATAAAGAGATGGTAATGGAAGTATGAAATGACCAATCGCATTGTACACATGTATGGAACTGTTGAAGGAGAACATGTTAAACAACAAAAGCAGTGGGCAGCAATAGTAAGTGGCTCACAGGGCTGTTTTTGACAAATATTATTGTGTAAGACAATGCATTTTTAAATTTCTGTTGTCAGGCTCTTGTGTTATCTGTATTGAAAATGACTGTATCCTTGGAGTTAGCACAATACAACTGTAACCATTCACAAGAGGTAGGACTTCTGTTCAGGATGGCAGACCAAGTACACACAGTTTCCAAACACTGAAATATCCTTAGAAAAAACTATTCTGAACTGGAGACCAGAAAAGAGCCTGATGACCAAAGTTAAACCCTTTCCCCATTACTCAATGAAATGTGGGGTACTCTAGTATATGAGGCAGAAAAAAACACAAACTCAGAAGACCCTGATCAGGAAGAAATAACCTGGAGAAGATGACAAATTTATGGCCACATCATGAAGTTTCCACAAGCTCCCCATCTGAAAGAATTTACATCAGAGGAAATGGAGACTATCAGTCAGCCTTCAATGAACTTTACAATGCATCTATTAAGTGAGTCAGAAAAATGAAGACAAAGAGGAGGACAGTAACATGGCTAAAGGTGTTTATGATGCAAACCTGATGACCCAAGTTCAATCCCTGGAACCCACGAAAAGGTGGAAGGAGAAGTGGTCTGACCTCCACATGTGTGCTATGGCAAGTGTGTTCACACATACAGATGTACACTCAAAACCAAATATTTCTAAAGGTAACAAAGGAGCCAGAGAGATGGCTCAGCAGTTAAGAGCACTTGTTGCTTATGTGGAGGACCTGAATTCAGTTTCCAGAACCTATGTTGGGTGGCTCACAACTGCCTAGAACTTTAACTCCTGGTTATCAGACATCCTCTTCTGGGTGCCTTGGGCATCCACATACATGAGCACATAAATTTTAAAATAAAGTTAAAATTGCTTAAAGATATAATGGAAAACAAACACTAAGCAAGAACTGATGATTATGAAACAAAAACAGGAGAATAACAAAAGGAACCCATCAGAGTTCAAATAGCAAACCAAAAATACTGTCAGTAGAAAATACAGAGATAGACTGATTAGCAAAAGAGGAAATTGAGGCCCAGAACTATAAAAGGACTTTCCAAAGTTAACAAGGGATTTTAGTTGTAAAGAAATCACTAAAATCTAGAATCCAAAGGTTGGCAGCCAGGATCTAAAACCTAACTCAGGAGCTAAGCCTTGGGGTCATTCACTGTACTCTAAGATTTATTATTTTTTTACATTTATTTTTTATTTATTTGTGTGTGTGTGTGTGTGTGTGTGTTTGTGTGTGTGTGTGTGTGTGTGTGTGTGTGTGTGTATGTGTGTGTGTGTATGTGTCTCTACTGGCATATGTGTGCATTCCAGACTGCTGGTGTGAAGGTCAGAGGACAAGCTGCTGAAATCAATTCTCTCCACCCACCACATAGGTCCTGGGGATCAAACGCAGGTCATCAGACTTAGCAAGTGCATTTACCTCCTAAGCCATCTCACTAACCCCTAAGATTTCTTTAAATGTAGTTCTAACTCCCTCTTTTCTGCTTACTTTTCTTTAGTACTATCAGGTTGGTGCTGAGCTAGACTCTGCATTTCCTTCCAATGGGGGGAAATAAATTCCATTCCTTCCCAGGCAAGATGAGACAGCAGGAAGACAGAGGCAACTAGGCATTGCCCCTTCCAAAAATTAAAATTGAATTGCACTGATTGTCAGAAGTGGATTTAATTGTGTAAAACTAAAACAAAAAGGTAATATTGGCTATGGGATGTGAGATTTATGTCTCAGCCTCGACTTTGCTTTTCATCTGTAAAAAAATCCATTTTGTTAAGTGAATTTATGTTAAGCAAAATAATCCCAGTACAGAAAGACAAATACCACTGTCCCTCTTTCACAGATAGGAGCTAAAAAGAAAACTTGATCTGCTAAAACCGTAGAGAGCAACAGCAGTTCAAAGGGAAGGGGAAGGAAGAGGAAGATTGACTAAGGGGTATGAAAATCCAGCAAAATAAACTAGGAGCTAAGGCTGGAGCACAGCTGGTAGAACCCTTGCCTGGCACGCACAAAGCCCTGGGTCCAATACCCAGCATTGCAAGAGTGAATGTGGCAGCACATGCTTATGATCTTAGCACTCAGTGTAGTGGAGGCTGGAAGATCAGGAGTTCTAAAGAAAATAAGTTCAAAGTGATCCTTAGCTTAGCAAGTGAGAAGCAAGCCTGAGCTACAGAAATCCTGTCTTAAATAAATAAAGAAATAATCTCATGTTCTACAGCACAGAAAAGGTGACATTTATATTTCAAAATACCTAGAAAGGCTGCTTTGGGTTGATATTTTTTATATTTTGTTAGCAACACAAAGATGCATTTGAGGTAATAGACACAATAATTACTATAGTTTGATCATTGTACACACAATGATTAATAACACAAGTTATTATGCTAAGGTCTGGGACTGTAGCTCAGTGGTCAAGCACTTGCCTAGCTAGCATGGATGAGGACCTAAATTCCATCTCATACTACCAGATGAAACAAAGAATTTTGACGCAGGGTGGTGGTGGCACACACCTTTAATCCCAGCACTTGGGAGGCAGAGGCAAGTGGATCTCTGTGAGTTCAAGGCCAGCCTAGGCTACAGCGTGAGTTCCAGGAAAGCCTACAAAGTCACACAGAGAAACCCTGTCTCAAAAAACTAAAAAAAAAAAAAAAAGAATTGTTGATTTGAGGTTGTCTTTACAAATATCACATTTTACCCTCATAAGTATGTACATTTATTATATACCAATAAAAATATTCTGAATGACTTCCAGAGTGGGGAGGGTGGCTGACTCAGAAGGGAAGAGCACTTGTTGCTCTTGCAGGGGACCTGCGTTTGATTCCTAGCACCCACATGTCATTCACAACCATCTGTAACTCCGGCTCCAGGGGTTCTGACGACCTCTTCTAACATCTAAGGACACCATGCACACATACAGCACATACAACACACATGTAGGCAAAACATTCATACACGCAGAATAAAATTTTAAATAAATAAATAAAATAAAAACCACCAACTATGGTTACCTGTACAAAACCTATGCAAAATCAAGCTAGCCAAAATCCTGGCTTAGATAGGGGATGTAATTGGTACTCTGGGAGAGAAAATCATTCTTTTCTTTTAAACATATTGCCACTGGTAAATTTCCCATCTCCAATGACTAGCTCTACACCTATACACATACAGGCAGCACTATGTGGATCTAATTATTTATCAAAAAACAAAAAAAGACAATGAACTCAGGAGGGGACTATGTTGGGTGGATTTTGGGAGAGTTTAAAGGGGGAACTGAAGTGGATATTATTGTGTTCATTGTACACATGCAGAAAAAAATCTCAAAAATTAAAAAAAAATAGTATTAAAATGGGTTCCTACACAGGTGTTTTGAGAATTACATGATGAGCTGTGTATAACACCCAGCATATGAAGGTGGTCTCCCATGGAACAACTTCCTAGGACCTCCGGTGTTGTGAGATAATGTTTTTGTACACTGTAAAGATGTATCTTTGCCAAGGCTCCTTCTGATTGATTTAATAAAGAACTAAATGGCCAATAGGTAGGCAGGAGAGGATAGGCGGGATTTTGGGGGAAAGAGAGGAAGAGATGAATCTCTTGTATATTATTAAAGGACCAGCCTTAATAATATACTTCCCAGGAGCTCAGAAGAGAAAATACAAACAGCGAGATTTATTTTTCGGAAAATGAATCTAAGTACACCAAGCTCCTTGTCCATCTACTTTATTCCTCTGGAATAAAATCCTGTCTACACAGCTTCAGTTCTGTACTGAAGCCTAGTTCCTTTCTTGCCTGATTTGTCTCTACCTTTATCTGTTGTCCCCTCTATGTTCTATCTTAATTCTCTCATTTTAGTTCTGCCTCATCTAGGTCCTTCTCATCTTGTTCTTACCCGTCTAGTATTTTCCCATCTGGCTCTTCCTCATCTTCCATCCTCCAGTTCTCTAGTCAAAAGTCCTCTCCAGCCAAAATCTTCAAAATCCTCTCTTCATTCTCCTTATACCTCAGTCCCCCTCAGTCTCTGAGGTATTCAGTTATAAACCCAAGCCATAGTGATCCTCTGCCAGAGCAAGGTCACCAAGCTTGAATTCTTGCGGGATCATAAAGGCAGGTAAGAATTTTCCTCAGGCAGTGGCCGTCAGGCTTTCTTTTACAACCCAAATGAGTGCTAATGATCAGTTAGTCAAGAAGGGAATTTATGTGTTCAATCTACATTCCTAGAAGGTTAGGTAAGAGTTAGGTAAGTAATTAGGAGTCTATCAGTAAGGCTGTTAGGAGGAAGGGTCTCACCCTAAATTGCACAAGAAATAAAGCTATCCTCCTGACCTAGGGGACAGGTGTTGTTTCATTTGGCCTTGGATGCTTGACAGGTATTTTAGATAAATACACTATTAGGAGTTCTTGGAAGCACTCATAGCATTACAAGAAAATCACTGTAGGAACCAGCTAATATATATACAAAAGCTAAACTATCACCAAGATTTCTTTTTTTTTTTTTAATTACACACTGTATGGCTCAAGCTTCTTGCTAGCTAGCTCTTACATCTTAACCCACTTCTACTAATCTATGTATTGCCATGTGGCTGTGATGTGACCGATCTGCTGGCATCTTGCTCCTTGGATGGATGGATGGCATCTCTCTTGACTCCACCCTTCTTTTTCTCTGTGTTCAGTTTGGCTTTCCCATCTAGCTATATATTCTGCCCTGCCATAGGCCAAAGCAGCTTTATTCATCAACCAATAAAAACAATACATATTCACAGTGTACAGAAGGATATCCCACATCATTTCCCCTTTTCTGTCTAATTAAAAAGGAAGGTTTTAACTTTAACATTGTAAAATTATATATAACAAAACAGTTATCAAGCAAGAATTACAGTTATAATATCTAGTCTATTATTATTTAGCAAAATTAAAGAAAATATTCTATCGTCTATCCTATTTTTGTGAGTCTAAAGTTTTATATCTGATTTATCTTTTATCATGACTAAGGAAAACTGTAATTATAATGATCTAGTCTTCAACTCCATCAAAGAACCCAGAAGGATTTAATATTACCTAAGTAAACAGGAAGTACATTGTAAGCAACTTCCAAAATTCTAGAAATGACAGAGACATCTAGCTGCCTGGACAGTCACCCAAATTTCCTCTGCAATGTTGGGGCATCCATCTTCAGCCTACAGGCCTAGAGTCTCTGGCAGACTTTTTTGTGAAGCAGGAAATTTGAAGGATTGTCTTACCTATTGGCAAAGTTCATCAGTCACTTTCTTCTGTGTCCTGCAGAATGTCTGGCAGAATCTCAAAAAACTGCAATTAGGTGAGATGAGGGTGTGTGTGTAGGGGAGGTAGAGAGTGCACAGAAAGGGTCAAGGAGACTCTCCAGAGAAGTAGCATATGGAGGATGGGGGCAGTCATTAGCTGGAGAGGAGAGCAGGTATCCTTAGTGGGCTGCCTGTGCAAAGGTCGGGAGGCAGGACAGAGCCTGGGAAACTTCTTTTGTGGATCAGAAGCAACAGGGGGTGGCAGAGATGACACATAGCCACCCACTCCTAGAATACTCAGGAATTTCAAAGTCTAGTCAGGCAGTCAGCAGAGGCTGCTCTGTCCCCACAGCTGAGGAATGGCCTACAAGGCTGGAGTGGGCAACCTCGTTCTCAGCTGAGCACCACTCTCAGTGCCTCCTTCCCAGGATCCTCCACTTTTTCCAGGGCAGGGCTCTGCCTGCCCCACCCCAACCCTGGCACTCCCCCATTCTCTACTGCTACACCTTATATTTGGTATTAGATCAAGCGTCCTGTAGTTACAGCACTCTCTCTGATAAATCAGCCACACCTCCCTCAGCTTTTCTTTCTGGATAGAGAAGCTATACAAAAACTTTCTGTGCTGTGACTGAGCAGTTTTCTCCCAGTCACCCACAGCATGGAGCAAGCCCAGCTCCCTTGGTACCTAGATCAAGGATAACCATTGTGACAGCTATTCATGGTTGTCACCTATATCTGCAATAAACTAAAACCCAAGTGGCTGGAGACATCTGTGAGGTTTTTTTGTTTTTGTTTTTTCTTAAATAAATCATTTGAAGTGGGAAGGCCCACTTTAAATCCAGACCTCCTGAGGTGGGAAGATAGACTTTTAATCCAGACCTCCTGAGGTGGGAAGATACACCCTTAATTTGGGCTACAACTCTGGTGGTAGCCTATATAAAGGACATGGAAGAAGGAAGCTTGCTCTTTTTGCCTGCTTGCTCTCCCCTTACTAGCAAGTCCATTTCTTCAGTTCACCAAGACTTCTTAAGCCATGGCTTGACCTTTGGAGAAGTCCTTGACCTTTCCAAGTAGTAGCTTTTGTGATAGTAGCTGAATTCCATTACATTTTCCTGTGGCTTGCAGCATGAATCTAGGCACGCAGAGACACCAACAAGATGCAGAACAAGTTAGACATACATAATGGTGGAGAGGTAAAAAAGCAACACGGCAGAATATAGATTAATAAAAGCAGGTTAATTTAAGTTATAAGAGCTAGTTGGGGACAAGTCTAAGCTAATGGCCAAGCTTTCATAATTAATAAGAAGTCTCCATGTCATTATTTGTGGGCTGGCAGTACTGACAGGAAAGTACTACTACATCCCAATCAACTTTTTTAGGCAAGATCTCACATACCTCAAGCTAGCCTCAAATGCTCTGTGTAGCTGAGCCTCATCTTGAACTCCTGATCCTCCTGCCTCCACCTTCCCAGTGTTGGTCTTATGGGTATTTGCCTCCATACCTAATTTAGTGGTGCTGGGACTGGAACCCAGGGTTTTGTTCATGCTGGGTGAGTTCTCTGCCCACTGAACTATATATATCACCTATCCTCAAACTTGCTTCTTTGAGTCCAAAGACTCGAAGGCAAGGGTGAAACTAGGCATCCTTAGAAACCAAGTGGCCAGCAGAAGAGAAGTTTAAAACTTTACATGGACAAAAAATTGAGAAAAAGCAGATGAATCAAATGACAGGAAGTAGGCTACCTCACAAATTCCCCACCTACATGGCCAAATAACAGCCACAGATGCTTTCTGTGCTAAATCAGAGAGGGGTAGAAATGACCACAAACTCCCGTGGGTGGAGGACTCCTGAACACAATCAAGAGGGACATTTGCAAAGCCAAAGCATATGTTCACAGTGGTGCAACCTGTCGTCCCAGCAATGAGAAGATGGAGGCAACCATCGTCAAGAGTTCAAGTTTGTGCACAATACACAGCAAGAACCAAGCCAGCCTGGGCTACATGAGACCCTGATTGGGAATGAGAGGGGAGGTGAGAAAGCTCAAGCAATCACATAGGAAGCTGGTTCACCCTTGTCACAAACAAAAGAAATATTCGTTGGCACCATGCGATAACAAGTTTTCCCACTGAAGTTGGCACAGATTTAAAAAACCGATTAAACTCAGTGCTATCAAGGATGCGGTGAGATGGGCACTTCGGGAACTTAGATGGTAGTGATATAAATCAGTTCCTGGCAAAGCAATCAATAAATATGAAACAGGGCTGGGGAGATGGCTCCATGGGTACACTGCTTGCTGTGTGAGCATGAGTACCTGTGTAAACATGAGTTTAATCCCCAGCACCCACTTAAAATCTCAGCTTGGTTGTGTGTGTCCATAACTCCAGCACTAGGGAGGTAAACACTTAAGGACCCCTGGAACCCACTGGCCAGTCAGTCTAGCCAAATTGTCAAGTTCCTATCAGTGAGATATCCTATCTCAAATACAATGTTGAGGGCTGGCAAGATGGTTCAGTGGGTAAAGGCATTTGTTATCAAGCCTGATAACCTGCGTTCAATCCCTGAGACCCACATGATAAAAGGAAAGAACAGAGTCCCACAAATTCTCCTCTGATCTCCACACAAGCATTGCTGTACACTTGCCATGACATTCACACATACCCCCCAAAACACGTAAATAAATGTTTTATATAGAAAATGTACCTCTTGGGAAAGAGGGTTAAGAAAGATACCTGATATCGACCTCCAGCAACACACACATATGTGCACAAGCACATTCCCAAAAAAGCTTCCACACACACGCATATACACAAGTGTGCACACAATCAATCCACCAATAAAAAATTTTTTCAATTAATCTCAGTGTAAATGTCATCTGCTACAGATAACATACAAGACTGACTCGGATACCCATGTACCTATTCTGGGCTCCAATAGTGTAGTGGATGGACTTCAGCTGTCTCCTCAGCCTCATCGAGTCTGTCCCCCATCTCCACGGATCTACAGAGTAGAGACTGAATGAATACCAGAGGCATGAGATTTTTGGAGAATGGAGGGCACTCTGTGTAGTTGCTGGGTGGGTGTTGATGCAGATGAACATTTCAGGGTCTGGCAGACTTTCCCAGCTCAACTCACTAAGGCTGCCTTCACAGCAGAGATGCCAGGATGTGTTGGAGTCTAACAGAGCTCTCTGCTGCATTCAGGAAAACAGGGATGGCTTTTCCATCCCTTTCTTGACCCACTGTTCTGTGTGGATCTTTTCTGACTCAGAAGGTGGCTGAAGATAAGGGAGCCACAGGGCCTGTTCCCACGACCATGGAGAGCCCAGCCCATTCCCTGGAAAAGCCTCAGAGCCCCCACAAAGACTGCACTCTCACAGGGTTCAGGGAGCCTTGAGAGAAGTTCAGGGCCCTGCACTCTCGCAATGAGTGAGCCCCTGGCTTCACAAAAGCCCTCATCAAAACCCCATCTCTAAAACCGAGAGGCCTTGGTGGGAACTTAGATTTCAAGGGGAAAATGCAAAGCACTGTGAGACCTGGACGGGTCCACCCCTCCTCTTCTCCCCTCTCTGCCCTTCACCCCACCACCACCCAGAGGCCGGAAGTTGGTACCGCCTATGCCCAACCCACAAACCCAGCTGGAGTCCTGAGTGCCAGGAACAGGCTCACTGGAAGGAAGTGGGGGTGGGCATGGGTGTTTGGAACCTGTCAAACTCACATTCCAATCTCTGCCTTGTCAGTGACACACTGGAACACAAGCCTGTGCTCCTTGGAGCCTCAGTTACTGCACCTGTTAAATGGGCACAGGATTGGTGCAAGAGTTAACTTGAGGGGTTGGGGATTTAGCTCAGTGGTAGAGCGCTTGCCTAGCAAGCGCAAGGCCCTGGGTTCGATCCTCAGCTCCAAAAAAAAAAGAGTTAACTTGAAGCCAGGCAGTGTTCAGCCCACCATCACAGTAGAATTCAGTTCCGTATATGTTGCGGTCTGGGATTTAAACCCAGGACCTGCACATTCAGGCAAGCACTCTAGTACCCAGCTATCTCCCTAAATGCTGTTTTGCAGCTTGTTTTTCTTTTCTTTTTTTAAAAGGTGTGTGTGAATGTTGTAGCGTGTGAGTAGTTATACATGTGGTGCAGGTGCATGCCTGTGCCCTCCTCTATCACTTCCCACCAGATTTCTTTGAGACAGAGTCTATCACAGAACATAGAACACATCATTTTTCTGCTTGGCAGGCGAACAAGCCCCAGCAATCCTCCTGTCTCCATCTAACCACAGCACTGGGGTTCCAGGCACAAACACCCATGCCAAACTTTTTACTGGGGAACAGACTACGGTCTTCCTGCCTGCTCAATGCTAAGGTGTTGTTTGGTTTGGTTTGATCTGGTTTGATTTAGTTTGGTGGGAGGAAGTGTTTTATTTTTTAAGACAATGTCTCACTCTAGCTGGCCTGAAACTGGCTGTGTAGACCAGGCTAGCTTTGAACTCATAGAGATCCACCTGTGTCTGCTTCCAGAGTGCTGGGATTAAAGGCATGCACCACAACGCACAGCAACAAATGTACTTATTGATTTAGAGAAAAGAAAGAAACCAGTCATTTATAGGAAACAGATGTAACTAGACATTTTCCAGTTAAGAGAAATAAGCAGGGGCAGAGGAGATGGCTTAGTGGACAAGTGTGCTTGACAGGCAAGCTCCAGGTCATGAGTTTGAATCCCCTGCACCTCCATGAAAGGCTAGGCCCAACCTCACACATGTTCTGTAGTAGGGTAGAGACAAGAGCATCTTGGGAGCTTTGGCCGCCAGCCTAGCTCCAGGTTCAGTAAGAGACCCTATAGACTGCATAAGGCAGAGAGAGTAACAGAGTGGGACAGCCGAGGTCATCCTCCGGCCTCCATGTATGCATGACACACCCCACACAGAAGCATAGAAGAAGAGAAGCCAGACTCAGAAAGAGAAACATCTGTTCAGCATGCTCCTCTCCACACATGGACTCTGGACTTAGATGTATACATGATATAAAAGTAGGAGGAGGGAGGGCTGGAGAGATGGCTCAGAGGTTAAGAGCACCGACTGCTCTTCCAGAGGTCCTGAGTTCAATTCCCAGCACCTACATGGTGGCTCACAACCGTCTGTAATGAGATCTGGCACCCTCTTCTGTATACATAATAAATAAATAAATCTTAAAAAAAAAAAAAAAAAGTAGGAGGAGGGACTGAGAGGGCCCAGGACAATGGAAGCATAAATATATCTCAGGATTACTGGTATGCAAATATTACGAT
>CABHPP010147742.1:5725-58217 GCA_902168425.1 Peromyscus attwateri | reverse complement strand
CTGCCACACAAGTGTCCTGGCATGTATGGACCTAAACATACATATATACCATATATACATAAAATTAATTAATTAACATAATAACATTTTTTAAAGGAGAAATAAAGATAAATCCCATCTCTCAGGCTGCAGAGATGGCTCAGTGAGTTAAACATTTGATACCTGAGTGTGAGAACCTGAGTTTGCATCCCCAGAACCCACAGAAAGCCAGATATGGCTGGTGGCATGTGTTTGTGGCCCGGCGCTCCTGCAGTGGCATGGAAGGCAGAGATAAGAGTGCCCTAGGAAGTTCCTGGACCAGCCAGCCTGGTGTGAGGAGTATGAACCAGAGACTGTCAAACACGGTGGACGGTGAGGATTAGCACCTGAGGTTGTCATCCGACCTCGGCCCGTGCACTCCCACGAACATGCACACATATGTGCAGGCATCACATGCGTAGACACAGAGAAATCCTAGCTGTCTTACAGCAAAGACTCCCATGTTGTGATTTCTTTTGTGTATTGATTGTTTTGAGACAGGGTCTCATGTGATCTGGGCGGGCTTTGAACTTGCTTTGTGGCTGAGGCTGGCCTTGAACTCCTAATTCCCTTGTTTCCACCTTCCAAGTGGTAGGATTGTAGGTGTGCAAATCATGCCCCTCTGGGGGTTGTCTTGTTGAAACCGGGCCTTGCTTTGTAGCCTAGACTTGCCTCAAATTCCTGATCCTCCTGCCTCAGCCTATCACGTGCTGGGATTACAGGAAAGGGCCACTTGATGGTTCCGTAGGACCCCACACTACCCTTGATCTTTAGCTATTCTTTGTAAACTTTTTAAGTACCATGGAAAAAAAGTTGACGTTTTACTACAGCTGCTTTGAATTCATTATTTGACATGGGACAGTGGCAGTGGCATTTCTGTTTGTAAGTATGGTGTGACTATGTATTCCCCACTAATTTAAGACTTCTCTGATAATCTTAAGCCAATTTTATTATGTTGCCCATAATGATCTTACCCATCCTCTTGTTAGAGATATTTTCAGGAAATCAAATAGAACCTTCCGAATGGATCTTCAGTTTCTTTTTACTGCATATTGCTAGGATGTGTCAGGGAAGCCGTCCGCAATCTTGCCGAGCTCTTTAGTTGCTGTGTTCACCTGTACATTGTTTTGGGGTTTCTCTGAAAAGACTCATCTATAAGCCATAACCAGTTCTGGTTCACCCCTTCCGTGGCCCTGCTGAAGTGCTGGGGTCTGTAGAGTAGTCATTAGAGGTGATGAGAGCACACATCCTCGCCTGGCTGCTGGTTTTAAAGAAAGTAGTTGCCAGGTTCCTCTGTTAAGAATGAAGTTGCCTTTTGCTTGGGAGATAGCCTTTGAGCAGATGAAGTGCCCTCAGACTTCCAGTTTGCCACACAGTGGTGTGTGTGTGTGTGTGTGTGTGTGTGTGTATGTGTGTGTAGGTGTGTTTGCTCACATGCTCGCATGTGCATACTCTGCACATGGCTTGCATACCAAGCATGTGGAAGCCAGAGAAGAACATCGGATGTCCCTCTCTGTCACTCTTACGTTATTTGCTTGAGAACAGGGTCTCTTACTGAACCTGGAGCTAAGCTGGCAGCCAGCAAACTCCAGTCATCTTCTGGTCTCTCCGCCCCACTCCCCATCCCCCACCCCAGCACTGAGGTTACAGGTGTGCACACTTGGTTTTCCAGGTGAGCGCTGGGGGTCTGAACTGGGGTCCTCATGCTTGCACAGCAAACGCTCTTACCGCTGAGCCATCTCCTCAGCCCTGCTACACATTTTTACCAGAGAATATACTGACATGGTACCCAATTCCTTCTTAGTTTCTACCGTATGCCTAGACACACTCTGCCCCAGAGAACAGTACAGAAGTGTCTTGTCCCAAAGAATCAAAGCCCCCACCGGGAAGACTGATCCGGCACATACATTGCTTTGGTTACCTGTAACTGTATGAGAGAAGGCACCGCGGCAAGGAGAGATGATGTGTAGGCAACAGGCGGTGACTGCCCGGCTGACGGCCTCTTAGGCAGCGCTTCGGGGGTTTTCAAAGGTTGTGAGGAAGAAAGACATTCTCAGAGGAAGGAAGATGTGAACATAGTCCCAGAGAGAGAGACACGTGCCTGACGTGTGTGGGGGCTGGCCGGGAGCCAGCGTTGGCCATCTTGCCAGGGAAGGGCCCTGCTTTCTCCCTCAGACACTTACACTGCACCCGGAACTACATCCACCTGAACCTGTTTGCATCCTTCATCCTCCGAGCCCTGTCCGTCTTCATCAAGGATGCTGCCCTCAAGTGGATGTATAGCACAGCTGCCCAACAGCACCAGTGGGATGGACTCCTCTCGTATCAGGTGCATGGCGTGGCCTGGGGAGCCCAGGGAGCCTGGGGAGCCCGGGGAGCCCGGGGAGCCTGGGGAGGGAAGGGCATTGGTGAAGGGGTCCACTGCATAAGTCTGGGATGGGTAAAAGCAAAAGTATCCCAGATTTGGCCTCAGAGAGTCCCTGTATGATGGGAGAGGCAGTCTACCATGTGGGAAACTCCTAGTCTGATGGGAGAGGTAAGACACCCTAGGGAGCCCCTGGGGAGTCCCTAGTCTGATGGAGGAGGCTGTCCACTGTGGGAAACTCCTAGTCTGGTGGGAGAGGTAAGACACCCTAGGGAGCCCCCAGTGTGATGAGAGAGGCAGTCTAACCTGGGGAGTCCCTAGTCTGATGTGAGAGACAGTCTACTCTGAGAGAGGCCTAGTTTGATGAGAGAGGCAGTCCAACACCCAGAGCCCCCAGTCTGATGGAAGAAGAAGTCCACCACGGGAAGCCCCTAGTCTGATGGAGGAGACAGTTCACCCTGGGCAAGTGAGTCCAAGGTAAGAGACTCTGCCATAGGGAGTTCAGTGGGACACAGGAAGAACTCTGGGTGCAGACCTGAGTTTGCGTCCCAGCTCTAGCATGCACTAGCTGTATATAAATTCAGACACGTCGTATAACTTCTCCAGGACTCAGTTCCCTTCCCAGCATGGGGACAATAGCAGGCGCTTTCTTCTCAGGTTAGGGAGGGTTCAATGAACTGAAGCAGAGACAGTTCCCAGGAGTGGCCCTGGCCGTATGAAAACGCTGTCATCCTGTGTTAAGCATGGTAGGACAGTGGCCAGGCCAGGCCAGTGAGGAGTGGCAGGTGCAGGCAGGGCTGCTGTCCCTACGGGACCCTTCTTTGTCCCCAGGACTCTCTAAGCTGCCGACTGGTGTTCCTGCTCATGCAGTACTGCGTGGCGGCCAACTACTACTGGCTGCTGGTGGAGGGTGTGTACCTGTACACACTGCTGGCCTTCTCAGTGTTCTCGGAGCAGCGCCTCTTCAAGCTGTACCTGAGCATAGGCTGGGGTAAGGCCTACTGTCCTTCACCTCCCCACCTCCATGGGAACCTGCAGCAAGGGGTGGCAGACCCTACCCTGTCTTTTTTTTAAAAAAAAAAATCTCCTTTCTTAATAGACGCTTCTACTCTCATATGGCCACCCATCCCCCTACCCTGACCCTTAACCTTGCCACCACACCATAGAGGATACTGTCCTCAAATACTAAGGTCCTGTGGGGAGAGCATTTCATACCCAGTGCAGGGCAGCAGGGGTCCTGTGGGAGGTGCTACATCCTGGGCCTCACAGTAGGGGGGAGGGAAGGATTCAAAGGAAAGCCAAGTTGGGAGAGGTGAGCGTTGAGGAAAGGGGTGGACTGCGGATGTACCTGGAGCCCAGCTAGAAATGTTCTAGCCAAAAAAAGTCTACTGAGAACCATTGTGCCTTTTTTTTTTTGCTGGAACATTTCTGGTTGTGTTTCTACCTCTCGCCGCATGAGAGTCACGAGGAGGGTAAGGAGGATTGCAGTTCAGCTGGGGTGGGGGTGGGGGGCTGGAGCCCTTCTTGATCTCCCCTTGGAGTTCCAGGGTTTTCTTCCTCATGCCATACCTTTAGTCCCTCGAGCTATTCTGGTCCCTCCCAGCCTTGGCTTCCGGAGATATCTCAGCTCAGTCAGAGCAGACTGTGTGCTCTCCCATCCTCATCCTGCCCTTCCAAGATGCTGTTTGGTGCTGGGAGCATCCTCTTCATTGCAAGGTTGCCAGCTCACTTTCCAGGAAGCTGCCTCAGGTTTCCAGCCCCTTAGGACCCTGCCCTCTGGTTCTCTCAGCCCCTCTGCACTCTCCTTGCACCCTGCTTATTTCTTCGGGTGCTACTCAGCCACCCCAGGGATGAGCAGCTCTAGTGGGGGTTTAGTGTAACCAAAGTATTAAGGTCCCTAAGACCCAGAGAGCAACAGGACCTTAAAGACAAAGCAGACCCTGAGTCCCAAGAGGCAGCCAACTTCCTGACTCTGGGCCTTGTTGTCCACTTGCCAAACACAGACCTTGGCTTCTGCTTTTCTCTTCAGTCCTCTGTTGGTTCTGCTGAGCAGGCTTAGGTCTCTGTACAGATAAAAGTGGCCCTAGCTTCAGCATGCAGAGATTCCCGACAGTCTCTTTTCTTCCTCCTCCTCCAAGACCCAGCCCACCCTACTAGATCGTTCCTTCCTTCCTAGGCCTCTTTATGCTGCCAGACAACCCCATCAGGTGGGACATCTGGAGAGTCCTGATGCTCCCTAGGGGTGGGTACAGGGACAGGCCATTGAGGAGAACTCAGGGAAGGGCTTCCTCTGTGTGGGGGACGGATAGCGTCTGTCCATTCTGGGAAATAACATCACTGCTGTTTGTATCTGTCACCATAGCAACCCGAGGGCAGGACCAATCAAAGTGATGTGTTCAGGAAAGCAGGGAGTTGGTAAGGGTCAATGGAGACATATGGTACTCTGGAGGTCTTTAAGTAGGATATGGGGGAAGGAAGGGTGCCAGGTCTTTCTTGCTTATCCTAGCTCAGGGCTCAGGACCCTCAGGGACATCTTCCCCAACAAGGACATCTTTTTTGAGGAACTGAGGTGGGAGAGGCAGGGTCAGAGAGAAAACAGGAGTCACAGAGACCTGCATGCTCTATGGCCATGTCAGGAGGCCTTGCCTGAGTCAGGATAGGCAGACAACTTCTAGCTTCCTGTGCAGCTGAACTAAAAGTAAGACTGATGGAGTTGTGGAAAGCTCCTAAAAGGTACATCAACTGGTACTGCCAGCCATGAGCAGCTGGGCATCCCCAGAAGGGAGATAAGTGTTGATGGGAAGACATGACTTCCCAAGACCTGTTCTGTGCCTCTGGTTGCTCTTTCTCCCCTGGCTTGTCTTGGAGAACTGTAGCCTTCAAGGGGAATGTCACCTTGGTGGGTGACAGATGTTAATGCATGGATGAAGCTCATCAGAGCTGGCTGGTGGCACAAGCAAGCTCATTCATTCTGGAGTGAGGTCTCAGAGAGAACAGCAACTGATGGAGGACTCACCACCTGAAGTTTCTGTACATGTATGGCCTAAGAAATTGCATGGTCTTGTCTAGAGAGCTTCCCTTCTCTCGTTGATATATTTATTCCATTCCTACTGGGCATATTCTATGGGACAGGGTCTATGCTATGTCCCAGGCCCCTCCTAGGCCATCCTGTTATTTGTTCAGTCCAAACGAACGCCTGTTTATAAAGTATCGTGGATGTTGGATGACTGGTCTGTGTAACAATAAAGAGAGTGGGAGAGATAGCTCACTCGATGAAAGTGCTTACTGAATAATCATGAGGACTGGAGTTTGATTCCCCAGAACCCATATAAAAGAGTTGTGGTACCTGTTTGTAATTCCAGTACTAGGGAGACAGAAACAGATGGATGCCCAGGACTTACTGACTAATCAGTTTAACCTAGTTGGTAAACCCCAGGTTCCAGCAAGAGACCCTGACTCAAAAAACAAGGTAGACAGATCCTTAGGAATGACATCTGAGATTGTCCTCTGGCCCTTATGTTCATGGGTATATACACTTTTGCGCACACACCTTTGAACATAGATAGGGATGAACACATACACACACACACACACACACACACACACTGAATGTAATAAAACTTTTAAACAATCGTAATAGTAACATTAGTAAATGGACCAATAGGGAGACCTGATAGATGCTGGCCAGCTGTGCACTGTTAGATGCCCTCCCCTCCCCTCTCTGAATCATGGGCCAATACAGTGATCCAGACACACAAGTTGCTCAGCAGCTGTGATTGTGTGGACACCAATGAGTTGAGGACACTGATGATGGTGATTGGAAAGGTTCTGATGTGGTTCTGCCTTGGAAATGTACACCTGGGAGAGATGTCCCAAAGCCACATGTGCACATGCATGGACCCTCCACCACGTGCACGAAACCTGTGTCCACACACCTTAATGTGCACACTGTGACCTACTTCAGACATCCACGTGACCAACTTGAGAAAGGCCTAGGTAGAGGCAGGTAATGAGATATTGATGCAGAACGCCTCTGAGGATGGCTGGAGTGGGTGTAGGCTTACAGTCCCAGAATCTGCTTCTACATGTGTTCTTTCCTCCTGTCCATTTCCTCAGCTGCCGTGAGAGGATGACCAGCCTACCTGCTCAGCACAGACTGAGCTCTGGGGAGTCTACCCTGTAGACCTTAGGAACGAGCCAGACTCTTTTCCATTTCTGTCTAACAGTGACCTCTGAACTTTGCTACTTAGAGCCACAAACTACAATCTCACAGTTCCTGTGCTCAAAAGTCTTGAGTTCAACATGGCTGTGCATCCCTGACTCAGAATATCTAGCTGGATCTGTTAGTCAGAGTTACTGCCATCTAGGGCTTGACTGAGGGATCGATCTCCAAGCTCACTCATGGAGCTGTGGGTAGGAGCCCTCCATTCCTTGCTGTAAGGAGCTCTCTGTACACTGTCAGGAAACACTCTTGGCGTGACAACTCCCCTCCCTCTACTTCCCCAACTAAATGGAGACAGGAAGAGGGAGAGGAGGAGGGGGAGAAGAAGAGGGAGGGAGGGAGGGGAGAGAGAGAGAGAGAGAGAGAGCACAAAAGTCTATAATCCTAGTACTCAGGAAGTGGATGGAGGAAGATCAGGAGTACAAGGTCAACTTTGACTTTATAGCAAAAAAAGCAAGTTTGAGGCCAGTTTGGACTACTTGAGACCCTGTCTCAACAACAACAACAACAAATATGAATACCTAGAGGTAGCGATCACTGGGAACCATCTAAGTGGCTATCTCTAAGCTATATTCGTCAACTTTGCATTGCTACAATAAAATACCTGGGATATTGTTATCATAAAGAGAAAAGGGCTATTTATATGATCACCATTCTGCAGATTCAAGTCAAAGATTAGGCAGACTCCTTGCTCTGGGCCTCTTGTGGGTGTGCCACATTGCAGTGGTGGGGTACATATGAGTGAGTAAATAGTCCACCTCATGCCAGGAAGGAAAAATGAGAGATTGGACAGGCTCGGTGTCCCAAAATCTCCTCTGGGAAGGACTGCCCACAGGCCCTATCTTCTGAAGACTCCACCATCTAGTGTCACATGAACGCGTGTCTAAACCCTAGCACTCACTGAGAAGTATTGCTGCTGCAGTTAATTGTGTAGGCCTCTAAATAAATGGGACCAGCCTTGTCTCTTTTATAGGTCTCGAACAGGTACATGGGGAAGGGACAAACACCTGAAGGGGCTTCTGGGACCTAAGGCGTGGACTGAGATGGGCATCTGGGCTGAAAAGAGGGAGGATGGAGCATCAGAGAGTTTTTCTGGTCCCCTCCTCACCCAGCATGTCCTCCCCACCACGTTGTACTGATCTTGTGCTACTTGAGTGTCTGTCTTGGGATCTCACAGCCAAGATTCTGGAGACAGATCCTGGCAGGGCACCTGGCACACAGGAGGGGCTGGACCATGAAGAACTCTGTGAGGAAGAATGTGGAACATGAGTGTGAAACCCTTCACCTCCATTCTCACAAGCACTGTTTTAGGGCCAGGAAGGTAGAGGGGCCAGAGATGTGAGGGGTCCAGGGTGAGGAGAGGACCTGGGCACTGTGGCAGCAGCTCTGTCCTGCCAGCTTCTCTCCTCTTTGTCTTTCCTTCTCTCCACTAGGTGTTCCTCTGCTGTTTGTTATCCCCTGGGGCATTGTCAAATACCTCTATGAGGATGAGGGGTGAGTGTCTTGCTGCAGGAGTGTGGTGTGCTGGGGTCTCATAATCTATGGGATTCTTGCACCCTGGAGCACAAGTTTACTACTTGTTTGGGAGGATTCATAGGGCCAGCAGGAGTTTAGCATATGAATTCCGTCTCTAATCTCTACTCCCTGAACCTGCCCTGGGATGGTATGATGATCAATATTGCTGGCCTTTGCAGTGCATGATGCCTTCCTGATGGCTTTTATAAACATCAGAGTGAATAGCCTGTTGTTTTGTGTATGATGCTGGGTGTGCATATGACTGTTTGCAGAGGTCCATGACGATGTGGGAGAGACATGGGTCTCTCTGGGTGTAGCCATGTATTGAGGACTCTGGGGTGGGGTATGTGATGCACTTACAGGATTCTGCATGGATCTGTGGTTGGGTGTAGCACTTTGCTTGGCTTTGGGCACTTGTGCCTTTGTCCTGCACTAACCACTGGAGCCTCCATCCAGTTGGATGCCTTGTGTGCCTCTCCTCCCCCCCCTCCTCCAGCTGCTGGACCAGGAACTCCAACATGAACTACTGGCTCATCATTCGACTGCCCATTCTCTTTGCTATTGGGGTGAGTGACAGAGCTGGGGATTGAAATGGAAGCTGGTGGACCCGGCCTGGGACCAGGCTAATGGCTGGGGGAAGGTGAATGGTCCTAGCCTCCTGCCCATGTGCTCTGTAGGTCAACTTTCTCATCTTCATCCGGGTCATCTGTATTGTGGTATCCAAACTGAAGGCTAATCTCATGTGCAAGACTGACATCAAATGCAGGTACCTTAACCAAGATGGCTGCAGGGGTGCCCTCGGCCTTCCCTTTCACCAGAGAGAGAATCTGGGGCACTCTGTTGGGAGCCTGCTGCAGCCCTCAGGTCTGGTCTGCAACCCCTAAGCTTTTCTCTCTATTTTAACAGCCCCTGAGCTTCTAGAGTCTTGACTTCTGCCCCCCTCTCTCTCACACACACACCAAGGCAGCTTGTCCAGGGTATTTTCAGTGAAGAGTGTCCATGGTGGGCACAGAGAGAAAAGAGCGGTCTGTGTACACGTGACTGAATGACACAAGCCGTCTCGCCCTATCTCCAGACTTGCCAAGTCCACTCTGACGCTCATCCCCCTCCTGGGGACACATGAGGTCATCTTTGCCTTTGTGATGGACGAACATGCCCGAGGGACCCTCCGCTTCATCAAACTGTTCACAGAGCTCTCCTTCACTTCCTTCCAGGTGACTCACAGTTGGGGGCACGTGCCTGGGGATGTCCCAAAGTGAGGGAGGGGCAGGCACCAGCTTGCATCATGCAGACAGGGAAAGATGAATAAGATGAGGCCTGGAGAACAACCTGGGCCCCAAGTCACACGGTGGGAGCAGAGCCAGAGTGGGTATCCCCAGGTATTCGGACACAGAAGTCAGTCTTCTTTGTAAGTCCATAGGACAAGATGCCTTCTCAGATGTCGACCTGGGCATCTGGGCATCTAGAGAGAGGCACTGCCATCCACTACATCCTGCCAGGCAATTTATACACACAATGCATTCAATCCTCCCAGGACCTACAGTTGCGAGATGGCTCCTACTTGACATAACTGGAAACTGAGGCCCGGAGATGTTAAACCAAGGTTTATAGGGGGTTGTGTGACTTTTCCTAGGAAGACATGAACAGATAACTATTTGCTCCGCATAGAATACTGATGGTTGACCAAGGGAATGATTCCACTGAAGTCCAGGTGGTGAGCCAGTGAACTTGGGCTTGGATACAGGGCCATGGGTGACTCAAAGGCAGCTGCATTGTTGAAAAGCCCATCCCAGCATGGATGATGACTTGCAAAAGCGGCCTCCCTGGAGCTCCCTGCATGATTTGCAGGCAGCTCCATGGGGGAGAGTCTCCTTGCCTTAGTTAGGGTTTCTTTTGCTGTGAAGAGACACCATGACCATGGCAACTCTTTTTTTTCCTTTTTTCTATGTTTTTCGAGACAGGGTTTCTCTGTGTAGCTTTGCGCCATTCCTGGAACTCACTTGGTAGCCCAGGCTGGCCTCAAACTCACAGAGATCCGCCTGCCTCTGCCTCCCGAGTGCTGGGATGAAAGGCGTGCGCCACCCCCGCCCGGCTTTTTTTTTTTTTGGGGGGGGGATGGCAACTCTTCTAAAGGAAAACATTTCATTGTGGTGGCTCACTTATAGTTCAGAGGTTTAGTCCATTATGGTCATGGCAGGAAGCAAGGCAGTGTTCAGGAAAACATGCTAGACATGTCCTTCTCTAGACAAGCTCTCAGAAGGAGCTGAGAGTTCTTACATCTTGACTCACAGGCCACAGGAAGTGTTCTGAGTCACTGGGTGTGGCTTGAGCATATATGAGACCTCAAAGCCCACCTCTGCAGTGACACACTTCCTCCAACAAGGCCATACCTACTCCAACAAAGCCTCCTAATAGTGCCACTCCCTTTGGGGGCCATTTTCTTTCAAACTACCACACTCCTCTTTCCCCCAAAACTGCCGACTGCTCATATAACCCCATGGAGGAGTCTGTAACTTTCTGAACTTCCTGGGTCTTACAAGTTCCATGAGTTTCCTAGGTCTTAGGAGCCTCTTTCTTCCTTCCAGGAAGGAATATCTCAATTCAGAAGAACTAGCCACACAACACAGGATGGGGGGTGGGGGATGGGGGGTGGGGATGTGTCATATGGGTTCAAAGCGAGGAATCAGTCCTCCTTGCTAGCATTTGATGATGCAGCATGAGTGAAAAATGTAAGAAACTGGGCCTGGAGAGATGGCTCAGCAGTTAGGAGCACTTGCTGCTCTGGAAGAGGACTCAGGTTTGGTTCCCAGCATCCATGTGCTATCTTACACAATTACCTATTACTCCAGTTCCAAGAGGAGCAGATGTCCTCTTCTGGCCTCCAAGGGCTCCTGCACACACATGGTGCATGTAAACACTCTCTCTCTCTCTCTCTCTCACTCACTCACTCACGCACGCACGCGCGCGCGCGCACACACACACACACACACACACACACACAAACACCACACATATACACACACAAATTTATTTTGGAAAATTAAAAAAAAATTAACCCTTGTCTATTCCCAATCTGGGCTGCTTGATTTGAGGAGAAGAATCCCAGAGGCTAGTCACCTGGGTGCCTCCTCCTGAGTCCCTTCCTGCTAACACACCTCTTGTTTCCAGGGCCTGATGGTGGCCATCTTGTACTGCTTTGTCAACAATGAGGTAAGGTCTGCAGAGGGATGGTAGGGACCCTGCTGGGGCTGCTGCCATTGGCTGGTGTGGGGGTATGCAGTGGGGGTTCTCTTCAGTCTTTCTATGCTTCCAGTCCCCTCACTGTGGCTGAAAATTGAGGTGGTATCTTGCCTTTATATTCTATTTTGTGCTCCCCTCAACACACACACACACACACACACACACACACACACACTCCTAATGAAATAAGAGCTTAGGGAAGACCCGGCCTTGTGTTAAAGAGTTAATGTTGACTATTTCAAGCCGGGGGTGTTAAACCTTGTGACCTTGCCATATGTCACTGTCATCCACAAAGGATACGGGCCACATTTGTTGCTATCCTAATATTCACGCAGCCCTCAGGCTACAGGTTGGGCACACCTGATTTACTGCAGAGCGATCCAACACACATGTGCCCTGGCCACTCTTGTGGCCTCTGCCCACAAGAGCCGTTCTCTAGATCCAGGGTTGCCATGGCAATGCCAGGTACTTGTGACCTGAGAAGATGGCTTGAACATTGGTCTCATGTGGCTGTCAAGGCCTGCACCAGCTGCTGGTCGGTGAGGAGTGGGGATGGGGGGGACCGGTGATGGATTTACTGTGGTTTATGTCTGAGGGCCAAAGTAAAGTCGCTCAGGAGCCATGAGTGCTCAGCCTGTTCTACACTGCTAAGCTGTGTGGCCTCAGGCTAGCCTCTTTTACCCAGGGGTCAGTGGAGGTAAGAAAGATTTACCAGACCCTGAGCCTGATTTGGTTCTTAGTCAGGGGTTCTTGGGATGTGATGCTGGGTGTTAGTGCTCAGAGGTCAGGGAAGGGTTAACATTCAATAGTGCAGATGCCATGGCCGGTCATTTATTTATTTACTTTTTAATCATTCATCCATCGGGGCACAGGCAGTGTGTATGTACCACAGAGCGCAGGTGCAAATCAGACAGCAACTTGAGGCGAGTTGATTCTCTCCCTCCTCCGTGTAGGTTCTGGTGACCCAACTCAGGCCATCCGGCTTGGTGGCAAATGCCTTTTCCCACGGGGCCATCTCACCAGCCCCAGGGTTATTCTCTGTTTCATTTCCCTGACTGGTCACCGGGAGGACCTCACGTCAGAGCATGGCTGCTTAGAGGGGGAAGATGTAGTCATGCCTATCAAGTCTCTTTGCTAAGTGGGGAGGAGACACAGCCAGAGACCAGCTGGGCTTCTAGAGCTGTGGCAGGCAGGAAGCCAGTGCTTAGATGAGGGTGCCGGGGTCGGACTAGACCTGGGTTCTAATCCTGGCTGAGCCCTGGCGAGATATTTGTAAGTTCTGCTCCTCTGTTCGCCCCGCTTTTCCTGAGGAGTGATGGCTGCTTCCCAGGGTTAATGAGGAAGGAAATTAAAATGGTGTTTCTTTTGGGTGTATGGATACATGTGTGTGCACATGCGTGTAGAGGCCAGGGATCTTGCCAAGTGTCTTCCTCAGACACTCCCCACCTTGTTTTTGAGACGATGCCTATTGCTGAATCTGGAGTTCATAATTGGTTAAAGCCCCAGGGATCCACCTCCCCCCCCTCCATATATATATCCAGTGCTGGGTTTATAGATCTGAGCCAACATGCTCAACTTGTCTTTAAGATTTGTTTTTGTTTTATGTGTATGACTATTTTACCTGCATATATGTCTGTGTGCCCATGGAGGCCAGAGGAAGGCACTGGATCCCCTGGAAATGGAGTTAGAGATGGTCATGAGCCACATATGGTTGCTGGCAATTAAACTCAGGTCCTCTGGAAGAGTAGCCAGTGCTTTTAACTGCTGGAACATCTCTCCAGCTCCCCCTGCCCAGCTTCTTATGTGGATTCTGGGGGATCTGAACTCAGGTCCTTGGGTTTCTGACGCAGGCAATGGTTCTTGGGGACAGCTGTGATGACTGGGGCCACCGTGGAGGCTCAGAAAAAGTGCCTAGGGAGACAAGATCAAGAGATACCATGTGCTCTAAGTCCTGCTGGTTTGGTGTGCCTCAGTTTACCAGTTTTTCCCCTCTCTTCCAAGTGGAAGACTAAGAGAGTTGCTTTCCTGCAGATGTGCAGAACAGGGCCCTTGGGGCTCAATGTCTCCACCCCGGCTATCAGCACTACACAAACCCAGCCATGCAAGGCAGCCATAGGTAGTGTCTGCTCCACCTCCTTCCCTCACCTTCTAGGCCTGGGCTCCAAGACACTGTCTGGGACACCAAGACGCCCTGTCAGGCAGGCTCTGGGTGATCGTCACTCTACCCAGCACAGAAGTTCTTTTAAGGGATGGCATGTGGCCACACAGGGTGTCTGGCTGGGCTTAGCAAGATGGATGGCATGGAAAGAGTAGAGGAGGGGTGTTTGCTTAGGGGCAGGTGGGGGCGTTGGCGGGGAACCTCTTGTACACAGCTGCTGGCCGCTGGCCCTCCTGACGGCTACGGTCTGAAAGGGACACAGTCCCTAGACACTCCCGGATGGAAAGGCTGGTGGCAAGGATAGCAGAGCAGACAGTGAGAATAAGTCCCTGAAGTGTGATCTAGCCCTCAGGACATGCTGTGCAGCTTGTAACGGCTCTCTCTGGAACCTGGTCACAGAGCTTCAATGGAGCCACAGTGTTACCATAGGCCCTGGAGGGATTCAGAGCCCCTCCACATTCTGGGTAACTTTCTGCCCCAGCAATCTGGTCCTCCAGCGTCTATCCTTCTGAGAGGTCAGCACACTGGGGAATCTGGTTGGCTGAGCTCACCTGGCAGATTGCCCAGCCAAGCTCCCTTCAGTTTCTCTGGATGGGCCAGTCAAAGCCAGGCACAGAAGTCCTGGATCTGGGCTCATCCTCCTTGCTTCCTTCACCCCTTCCCTGCCCTGAGAGGTTCAGGGACTGAGTGAAAACCTTAAGGGGAATCTGGACTTGATGGTTCATGCTTGTAATTCAGGGGGGCTGAGATAGGAGGGTGAAGAGTTCAAATCCAGCCTGGGTATATAGTGAGATGAATGGTGTCAGAAAACAAAAACAACAACAACAACAACCACCTCTGACCCAAACGAAACAAAGGAAAGCTCCCGAGGGTGTTCAGACTGCCACACGGGTGTCACCAGGGTTAGGGGCATCTTCCCCTCTCAATTGTCTACGCCACACTGTGAGAGCACTTTATAAAGTGAGGCTCCATCTTCTCCCGATTCTCTCTCCCTCCCTGCGTCTCTCCCTCACTCTCACTCTCTTTTGTTAAATAATACTGTGATGGATTGTAGAAGGTACTTAGCTGAATCACCGAGTCTAGAGATGGAAAGGGACAATTAGGTCGTCAAGCCCATCTCTCTCCCGAGGAGAGGCAGAGACTAGGAGACAACAATAAACAATTTTATTGGGATATTAATTTAGGCGCCTGAAGACCTTGACTTGTGTCTCTTAATATAATCCAGCGGATTTTTTCCCTTCCCTGCTAATGTAATAACAGGGCCATTTTGTGGGCAGTTGGTTTGCCTGACGGCTTTCGCTTCCCTCTCTTTTTTTCTTTCTTTCCCACGGAAGGTCCAGATGGAGTTTCGGAAGAGCTGGGAGCGCTGGAGGCTGGAGCACTTGAACATCCAGAGGGACAGCAGCATGAAGCCCCTCAAGTGTCCCACCAGCAGTGTAAGCAGCGGGGCCACCGTGGGCAGCAGCGTGTACGCAGCTACCTGCCAGGCTTCCTGCAGCTGAGCCCCAGCGCTGCCCCCCTCCTGTGGTCCTTGCTGCTGGCTAGGTGGCCATCGCAGGTGGGACTGACCCTCCCAGGGACAGGGACGGGCAGGGACATAGGCACACCCACACCCTTTGCTTTCCTTCTCCAAACCTATCAGACGGGCAAGTGGACAGTGCCTCCCGGGACCGTAGACACATGTTCTCCAAGGAGAACAGCCTGCTAATTTAATCACCGTGGCAGGAAGAGAGGAAGAAATGATTGCTGCTAAAATGAGGAGGACTCCTTCCTGTTAGAGCCACAGGGCCCTTGGGGTTCCCTCGGAACAGAACAGCAAATCAACCCCGGACTCCTACTCAAGGGCAACTGCTGATTAGTGGGATTGGGGCTTGTGAGAGGGGGCAGTTCCACAAGAGACCCGCCGTTCTGACCTCAGCCAGCGCAGAGCTTGGCAAGGTGAGTGGCTGTGCTCTGTGCCTGCCTGGGGTTGCCACCTGCGTCATCCTCCTCATGAAAGAAGAGAGGCCTTCTCTGCTGGCGCTCCCTTGTCTGCCCCTTCATCTCACCATCCTGTCTTTCCTTGTGGGGAGGGGAGTTGTTGGAGCTACGACCCGCAGCTCTTTCTGGAAGTGGCTGTGTGTGGTGCTGGGGATAAGTACCAAGGGGATGCTCAGAGGTCACTGTTGCTGGTGCCCACTTCTCACCCGGCCTTTTAAGTCACTCAGCTCCCTCTCAGCTTCTGCTGTGCCTAGGGTACTAGGGCAAGTCCTACCGTGAGGAGCCCAGACCTGGGGTGTGAAAACCCCGTTCTGGTATAAAGAAGCTCAAATGCCCTCTAAGGCTCATCTGGAGACACTTCAGGAATGTCCCCCTAGGGGCGTTGATGACATGAATCTAGAGGAGCAAGGGATCCCCAGCCTCCATACCTCCACCTTATCTGTGACCAGATTCCATGTCTTGCATGGGAATTGGGGTACATTTTCTGAAACCAACAGCTCCTGATGCTACCATGGTGGTGGGCTCCCCTGCCTTTGAGATCCTCCCATTTTGAACACACACACACACACACACACACACACACACACACACACACTTTATCCTTTTTCCTTTATTGAAGTGGCTGTTATGTCTATACAAACATATAATTCTGATGTCTCCCACCCCATGGAAAAACTAAATCGTGGCTGTTGTTACATTTGAGGGGAGTGGGGGAAGTGATTGATTTTATCCCCCCAGACTCCTCCCACACAATGAGTAGAGATAGGGCAGGATGGGGACAATCTATCACTCCTACCCTGAGCCACAGGGCAGGATGGGGGATAATCTATCACTCCTACCCCCAGCCACAGGACAGGATGGGAGACTATCACTCCTGCCCTCAGCCACCACGAGAAAGCCATCAAGGGACAACTCTGCAGAGACCCAAATCCAAGGATAGCCTCCCTGGGAAAGTAGACAATGAGTTCACAGAGGCCAAGGAAGGTTCCAGAGCTGGAAAGAATCCTAGTAGTCCAGACCTCCTTTGAGGTTGGGGTGGAGGTGGCTTCAGATGGATTCTCTCATGAGGCTGATCTCTCCTTCATGCTGTGGAAAGTGGGGGACCCTCCCCAATGCTTTCACTAGACATGTTCTCCTGTGCCCCTCGGAGAGGCATGGGACATGTATGGGAGATAATAATGGGCCATAAAACACACCAAGCAGAAAATTTCTTCTCTTTCAGCTTCACCCGAGTGTTGTGTCTATGTTAATAGGGAAGTGGAAACTCAGGCTAGAGAAAGGAGCCGTGCCGCCCAGCTGCCCCCTTAACCAAGACAAAGGGGTCCAGTGGGGGAAGTAGGCCCAGGGTCCTCTGCTCCCTGAGAACCAGGCCAGGCTTCTCACTGGGCACCTTTCTTGTTTCTCCTCTGGGAACAGTGGAAAGATAAGCATGGGATAAACTGGGACCTTTTGAGAATCATTCATTACACACAAGTGAAAGGAAAAGACAGATTTAATCTGCCTGGAATAAATTTTCCAGGGGAGAGACGAGGAACAAGCCTAGGTAACTCGCTAGGAGCTTTTATGTGGAGTTCCTTCCCCTCTGGAACTCTGGATTCCCGGGTTCTCCACACCCCACATCCCAAGATTTTAATGCAGGTTTTCCTTCTCAGATTCCTGAACTGAAGAAAGGTTTGCCCTTCTCCAAGTCCCCATACTATTAATGTTTGTTTGAATGGCACAACACTCCCTCTGAGCTCTTTCCAAACTTGCCTAAGCTAAATATAGCTCCCCTAGGTCTGGGAATTATCTGATGCTATGTACTCTGAAATTCCACTAGCTGTTTACATGCCTCACGACATAAGTCTAAGCCTAGCGTTGCTGAGAACTCTCTGGCTGCCCCTGCCCCCTGTCCTGGGGCTGCTCCTGCTGGCCTATAGGGTACATAAGTGGTGGCCTTGTCAGAGTTACACAGCCGGTGGGCTCACATTGTCGTTGTTGTCGATGCCTGCTGGCTTCAGCACTCTGGCCAGCTCCTGGGAACATGGTAGGCGCTGAAATCTCAAAGACTCTTCTAGACCACTCCAGTCTCCGAACAGCTAAATCACTGAACTTTACAAACCACTTACATTGCCTTCTCTTTCAAACGACTTTCTGGAAGGCAGGCGTGATTGCAGTCGGCCCAGCGCTCAAGACAACATTAATGGGGTTCTGGGACACTCCGTGGGCAGGAAAGATCCTGACAATTCCTCCTGACGTTGATCTACAGAAGGGAGGAGGGAGGCTTGCAGGAAGATTTGCTGGGGCCACCGCACTAGCTCGCCAGTGCAGCTGGTCCTCTGGCAGGCCAGGTGAAGGCATCAATGGTCATTCAAGATGTGCCAAGTGCAAGTCCTCACGTGACCTGGAATTTATATTGAAGAATTGGAACAGCAAAGATGAACCCATCACACGGCAAAGGCGTCACCCCTGGCAAAAGGAATTGCTTTAGTATCTTATTCTTGTCTTAAAATTAAGGGATGAGGGGGTGGAGAGATGGTTCAGTGGTTAAGAATGTGAACTGCTCTTTGAAAGGACCAGAGTTTGGTCCCCAGCACCCACATCAGAAGGCTCACAGTCCCCTGTAACTTCAGCTCCAGGGTATCTGACACCCTCTTTTGGCCTCCACTGGAACCCGCACACATGTGGCATACAACCAACTCACACAAACACACATCCACATATACACAAATAATAAAAGATGAAATCTGCATAAACAAAGAGATGGAACACATCTGAGCACAGGGGTGCTACAGGACTGACAGTGTTTGAGAGAGCAGCCATGGCATTCTCCATGGCTTGTCTTAAATGTTTTCAGATTCACGAAGCTCTTGTTTTGAAATGTGCTGATAGGCACACAAGGCAACTGAATGAAACTAAATGATGACCTGAACTTCATCTTTGCCTCTCTAGTGCCCCCTGAATTATGGAGAGCTCTAAACAAACTGGACCACTAGGTGGTACAGTGCTCCAAAGGACAAATAGAGTCAGTTTTCATTCATGCCTGAGCTGGCTGTGTTTCAGCAATTCAAGGGAAAGTACACTATGTGTGCCTGTGTTTGTCCTATGCATTCCAGCCCAAGGGGAGGAGATGCTGGAGCCAGATTCAGCCCTCCTCCACCGTGAAGGTCACAGGGCTGCACAACCCGGGGTGGGGCTGGTTGGGAATCTGGCAGATGCAGCCCCTCCATGCACAGACAGGGCTCCCATTATCACTAATGCCTGCGACGTGCTCAGGGAAGGCAGAATATGTTTCAAAGCTTTATTTTCCATCTGCTGAATTGATTCTAATCTACAGGGCTGACTCTCCTTTTGGCTCCTAGGAGGCAAACTTTTTTTTTTAATCCTCAAATAATAAAACACGGGGATTGATTTTGCTAAGACAGCTATGCAAATGGCATGTTAAATATTCAACAGAAAGCAAATTAGCATCAACTTTAATGTGGTGAGGTGGGTCCCCCCCCCCTCAATCTTTTTCTGTAGCTCAAGTGAGTTTCCTTGAGAAAAGGGGTCCAGGTGAGAAACCTCTCCCAACATGGCCATGTCCCCATGCTATTGTCTGCAGCCTGAGCATCTCTCTGGCTTTGGGGAAAATCACATCAAGAATCAGGACCAGTGAGATGGCTCAGCAGGTAAAAGCGCTTGCCTCCAAGCCAGATGACCTGAGTTTGATCCTGGGTCCCACATGGTGGAGAGAACTGACTCCCAAAGTTGTCTTCTGACCTCCACATGCATGAGGTGGCATGCATGTCCCCCCCCCACACACACACTTACACACTTATACATACGCACATAATAAATAAATTGTGATAAAAATCTAAAAGAATGGTAACACGCACATTGCTTTGGAAAATATTTTCTTAAATAAAGAAATGTGGGTAAGCAGTGTGATTTTGAGAGCTTTCTTGAGTGCTATGATGTATCTAGAGTATAATTATTTCTGCTCTGCTGATGGGATAATTGGCAGGAAATAGATAGGGTTAATTGTAAATTTGAACAGTAAATAAGACACCTGGTTAGAAACCACAAAAATACTTCAACTTTTGTTGTTAAGGACCTCACTATATATTGCAGGCCAGCCTAGAACTTCCTTGTCTGAAGGTAAAACAAAAAACATCTATTTTAAAAAACACTATTTTAAAAGTAAAATTGAGAGGACTTAAAAGATATATTGGATGTTGTGGCAGTTCGAATAAAAATGATCCCCATAAGTCCACAGGGAGTGGCACTATTAGGAAGTATGGGCTTGTTGGAGTAGGTGTGGCTTTGTTGTAGGAAGTGCATCACTAGGAGGTGGGTTTTGAGATCTCAGAAGCTCAAACCAGGACTAGTGGTGCACAGTCTCTTCCTGCTGCCTGCTGACCAAGATATAGACCTCTCAGCTCCTTCTCCAGCACCATGTCTACCTGCATGCTGCCATGCTTTCTGCCATGACGATAATGGACTAAACCTCTGAAACTGTATGCCAGCCCCAATTAAATGTTTATTTTTTTTTATAAGAGTTGCTGTGGTCATGGTGTCTCTTCAGAGCAATAGAAACCCTAACTAAGACAGATGTACTATGGGAGACTCACTCCCACTTTTACCCCAAGGTAAAGAGGGAGAAGTAAGAAATATTTAGATTGAAGGATAGAACAGGGAGAGACAGATATAAACACAGGATAGCTTGAGAGGGCCTGGATTCTTATCCACTGCCCCCTTCTGTCTCTTCTAAAGGGCTTTTTAAAGGAATGCCATGGGGCAGGGCAAAAGACTTCCCCTTGCTAGATCAAAGCATACCGCACATCCAAGTGCAGACCCTTCCAAACACCTGGTAATCATGCACGTGGTCAAGCAATCCTCTAATGCAGCTCTGCTGGGTAAAGCAAGCTCAGATCTCACTAGGAAACCTTTGTGGGCCTCTACAATGTACATAGGACAAAATACATAAAATAGAAAAAGGAAAGAATGGACTGGTGAACTGGCTCAGCAGTTAAGACCAGACTGGAGTTTGAGTCCCAGCACTGGCGTGGTGGTTCATAACCATCCATAACTTGAGTTCCAGAAGATCAAACAGGTATGCATTTGGTGCATACATAGACATGCAGTCGAAACATTGATAAAGTAAAATAAATCTACAGAAAAAAAGACACAAAATCAAAACAGAAAACCAGGGGTGATGGCTGGCATCTGCAATCAGGCACTTGGGAGGCTAAAGGAAGAGGATTATCCAGTGTGTACTAAAGTGAGACCTGGTCTCAACAAAACAAATAAAACCCACAGAGTAAAGGAGATACTGAAGTTTCTTAGACTCCTGATGGCATGGCAATGCCATTCTTTTGAGACAGGAAAACAGTCCAAGGGGTTTTCGGGGAATCTGCTGGCCACACTGGCCAGGGGAGAAGGTAAGCTATCTTCACTTTCCTCTTCTCCAATTCCAATCCCCCAGTCTCATTCCCAGCTCTGAAACAGACTACCTGCTGTGGCCTCCTCTTCCTCTATGCCTCCATTCCCAGGAGACTATGCAGATCCTGGTGCACACCCTGCTCTCCTCCCTCCTGTGACCCCCTCAGCTCCCTCCTTTTAGCCTATCTCCATTCCTAAGTGTCAGCTCCTAATAGCTAGAAATACATTCTACCTGGAAACCGCAGTGGCCACACCTGGCAAGATCTCAGGAGCATTCCCTACCAGGCAACCCACAGCCACCACACTCTCCGAAGAACCAGAGAGGGCAACGGACATCAATGAATGGAACACCCACCCAACAAAGACAAGACCAGATATCAGCGCCTCGAATTGCAATCATCCCAAACTCAAATGCCTAGATGCCAGTGTAAAAGCAGAATCAGTAATGGCCAGGACAATATGTCTCCACTAGAGCCCAGCAACCCTACCACAGCAGGCCTGGAGAAATGCAAGGGTAGCTGAAACACAAGACAAGGATTTCAAAATAGACTTTATGAGCAGGAGCCTCAGAGGCAAGCCCCAGAAACATAATACAAGAGGCGGAAGAGAGAATCTCAGGCATTGCCGACATGGTAGAAGAAATAGATACCTACGTCAAAGAAAATATTAAATCTAAAAAAAAAAATCCAGACACAAAACATCCAGGAAATCTGGGACACTATGAAATGACCAAATCTATGAATAATAGGAAGAGAGAAAGGAGAAGAAACCCAGGTCAAAGGCACAAAAAATATGTTCAACAAAATCATAGAAGAAAATGTCCCTCATCTAAAGAAGGATGTGCCCATCAAGGTACAAGTAGCATACAGAACACCAAATAGAATGGACCACAAAAAGAAATTCCCCACAGCAATAATGATCAAAATACTAAACGTACAGAACAAAAAACAAATATTAAATGGGAAAAAGACCAAATAACATAGAAAGGCAGACCTATTAGAAAAGCAGCTGACTTTTCAATGGAGACTCTAAAAGCCAGAAGGGCATGGACAGATGCTCTATAAACTCTGAAGAGAACACAGATGCCAGCCCAGATTACTATACTCAGCAAAACTTGCAATAGATGGAGAAAGAAAAGCATTACATGATAAAACCAAATTCAGGCAATATCTGTCTACAAATCCAGCCCTACAAAAGGTACTAGAAGGTTTCAACCTGAAGGTTTCAACCACACCCAAGAAGACATTTCATATATATAATATCAGGCCAATAAATCAAAAAGGGGGAACATGCATATTACAACAAAATAATAGGAATCAATACACATTGGTAATTCTCAACATCAGTGGTCTCAATTCTCCAATAAAAAGACACAGACTTGCAGAATGGATGTGAAAGCAGAATGTATTCTTCTGCTGCATCCAAGAAACATACCTTAACATCAAGGATAGATATCATCTCAGGCTAAAAAGAAGGAAAAAAGTATTCCAAGAAAATGAACCTAAGAAACAAGCTGGCATGGCAATTTTAATATCTGACATGGAGACTTCAAATCTAATTCACATGGATAGAGAAGGATACTACATACTCATCAAAGGAAAACTCCACAAAGAGGATATTGCAATTCTTAACATACACTAGACGCAAGGACACCCAAGTTCATAAAAGCAACACTACTGCAGCTTAAGTCACACATTGACCCTCATACGGTGGTAGTGGGTGACTTCAATACTCCACTCTCACCGACAGGTCATCCAGACAAAAACTACACAGAGAAATGATGGAGTTAACTGACGTCATAAAACAGATATTTACAGAACATTTCACTCAACTGCAAAAGAATATACCTTCTTCTCTGCACCTCATGGAACTTTCTCTAAAATTGACCACATACTTGGACATAAAGCAAGTCTCAACAGATAGAAGAAAATTGAAATAACACCTTGTGTTGCAGAATCTTGCTTTAATGATGAAAAATGTGTTACATTTGTTTATGCTGCGTTTGTTTAATGATATAAAGATGTGTTGGTTGCTTTGCTTGCTTAAGGTACCTGATTGGTCTAATAAAAAGCTGAATGGCCAATAGCTAGGCAGGAGAGGGATAGGTGGGGCTGACAGGCAGAGAGAATAAGGAGGAGGAATCTAGGCTCAAGAGAAGAGAGAACAGGGAGAAAGAGAGGAAGACTCCCAGGGCCAGTCAGCCAGGCAGCCACCAGCCAGCCAGACAGCCATACAGAATACAGAATGAAAGGTAAAAATCCCCAAGGCAAAATAGAGAGGAAGAGAAACAGGCTAAATTAAGTTCTAAGAGCTAGTGGGACACGCATAAGATAAGGCTGAGCATTCCCAACTGATAATAAGTCTCTGTGTCATGATTTGGGGGGCTGGCAGGACAAGAAAACCTGCTACAACCCTGCATCCTATCTGACCACCATGGGTTAAAGGTGGATATCAACAACAGAGACAAGAGAGCTTACAAACTCATGGAAACTGAACAACGGGACTTTGGAATGAAAAATGGATCAAGACAGAAATTAAGAAAGAAATGAAAAACTTCCTAGAATTGAATAAAAATGAAAATACAACACACCCAAACTGATGGGACAGTTCAAAGAGGCAAGTTCATAGCACTAACTGCACTCAGAAATGCTCACTGTTACCACAGTTGTGTGACTCATACGGGATTATGATCCACAGTTACAAAGCTGGGCCCGACAGTGCCATAGCCAAGCTCGGTCATGGGCAGTTCAGAAAGATGGCGTGAGGTGTGTTGTTCAAGTCAATACATCTTGGCTACATAGGAATCAAGAGAGTACCTGCTTCCCCAGCTCCTCATTGATCTTCTGGCTATGGGATTCTTCAGCTTGCCCTATGGAAGATAAGAATCTGTAATCTCAGCCACTCCAGAGGCCGAGGCATGTGGATCACAGTGTGGTCAAGGCTCACTTGGGCTAGAGAGTGAAATTCATGGCCAGCCTAGGCAGCTGTTAAGTGTTTGAAGTGCTTGCCTAGCACACAGAGGGTCCTAGGCTCAAACCCTGCGATCAGGACAAAAAGTAAATCAAAAACCTAGCCCCCTTCACCTCTACCCCATGCACTGTCCTCCTACCCTGCCTCCCTTCTGAGAAAGTCAGCTCATAATTTTGTGTACATGACTTTAAATATTTGCAGCGACAGTATGAGCATGATTTGCAGCTGGAACATCTGTCCTGTTACCAACCCTTCCCCTTTCTTTACTAGCTATCCCTTTGTGTTGGTTATTCATTGGTTTTCAGCCATCAGATTTCTGCTGAAGTTTCTGAATGTCCAGTCAAAACTTTATTGCTGTTGTTTAAAGATTTATTTTATTTTTAACTATGTAGATAGCTGTGTGTCTGTGTGGTAGGGTGTATGCATGTGACTGTCTGTGACAGAGGCCAGAAACCAACGTTGGATCTCTTGGAGCTGGAGTTGCAGACAGTTGGGAGCCGCCTGAGGCGGGTGCTGGGAACTGAACCCAGGTCCTCTGGAAGAGCAGCTTCTACTCTTAATTGCTGAGCCATATCTCCTGCCCTAGTTAGAACTTTTAAGAATTCATCTTTGTGCTGATTTCAGCCTTGCTCTCTATGCTGAGGCCACCAGCCTAGCTTATAGCAAGTTAATGGCTGGGAAATCTCCTCACTGTCACACCAAGGCTACCCTTCCCCTTCCTCTCGCTTTCACAATTCTCTTTTCCTTGCCTTTTAGTTTACGCTAGGATGATAGGAGGTGTCCCCTGAAACCTTGGAACAAGGGTGTAGAAGTAAAAGTTCTGAGAACGCCCATGCTTGAGGATGGGGTGTGAAGGGAAGGATAGACGACAAAGAAGCATGGAGCACTCTGGGATTAGATGGATATATTTATTTGACTGTAAATAATAATTTCAGGGTTATATGCATTTGGCAAAATTCATTAAGTTGTGACAATATATTATGGTGTGTCAATTGCATTCCAGTGGGGCTTCAAAAATATAAAGAAAGGCATATATATAAAATTAATCTTATCAGCCTATGTTCTTAGCAAGTCCATGAGGAATAAGTTACTCTTAATAGTGACGGTGGAAATACAAAATGGCACAGCCTCGCTCAGGAGAAATCAGATGGTATCAGCACCCAGCTGACAAATACGCTTAGTCTTTGGCCACTTTTAAGAGTCTGAGCTGAGGGCCAAGACTGTAGCCCAGTGATGGCTCCCTGTCTACATGTCCAACCTGCATGAGGCCCTAGGTTCAGTTCCCAGTACAAAAGAAAAAGAGAGAGTGTATGCAAATACACAAGACAGAAACACAAATGACCCCTGTACAAAACTATTCACCAGCGCGCCATGTGTACGAGCAAGAGAGTAAATTAATTAACTCCATGAACGACGACACAGCTGCTCAGTGAAGCACTGTGCGGATTAACAGAAATGAAGCTGCTCTCAGAAACACCGCTGTGGAGAGGAGGCCCAGAGGGATGGCTCAGCAGTTAACAGGAGACATTGCTCTTGCCGATGACCCGAGTTCAGTTCCGAGCACCCACACCTGCCCCAGGGGATCCCACACATTCTTCTAGACTCCGCAGGCACCTGCACTCACACTGGCACATACCCACACACAGACATGCACAACTAAAAATAAAATAAATCTTAAAACAAAAAAAAAAATCACTGATACAGCATTGTCTGCCAGGAGCATTATCCAGTGACAATACAAAGTTATGGACTATTGAGTATGTCATGTTCCTGAAAATGCTGCCTAACTTGATCAGGGTAGTGGCTGCTTAGGGTGTATAAACGTGTGAATGTGTAAAACTGAACTGTGCATTTGAGATCAGTGTGCTTTATATATAAGTTGCATCTCCGTGAATTTTTCCTCTCCTTAGATAGAAGGCGGTAAAGGAGTGAGGTGGGGGGGGGCGAGGAAATGCAGGCAGTAGGCATGTGGCCTATGAAAACAAAGGACTAGCTAGCTGGAGTTTATGAAGTGACAAGGAAGAGTTTTTCTCTCTTCCCTCGCTCCCTCCATCCCTTCCTTCCCTATGGTAATTGGAAGACTTAAGCATGCCTAAATACCAATGGCTGATGAGAAGATCAGTTAAAAAGTAAGACTGGGCTAGATATATGTGATGGTACACATCTGGAATCCCAGTCCTTGGGAGACTACAGCAGAATAATCATCAATTTAAAGCAAACCTGGGCTAGTTCCGGGCCAGCCTGGGCTACACATTGAGATTCTGGCTCCAAAACAAAACAAACAAAGAGAGTGAGATGATCACGCAAGAGAGCAGAGATACAATCATGAAGGAGCTCCCAGGGAAGCAGGGTGGGGGATGTGAGAGTCCAGGTCTGAACAGAGCCATCCCTAGGTAGGGAGAGACATCCCCACTGTCCCAGGCACAGAAGGGGAGGGAGGGGGACAGACCCAGGAGACTCACAGGACTGGGAACATCAGACACAAGTGTCCCCTAGAAATGGGCGAGGACGGTATGGCACGAGGTAGGAGCAGAATTCAGACAGAAACAGTCTTTCGGGAAGTAGGATGGACACGAGAATACATAGGCTAGTGAGATACTGAGTACTTACTTTGAAGGTCATGTGACTTTCTCTAACAGGGTTCTGTGGAAGCAGAAAGATGGCTCCATGCACATATGAGCTTTGCCCAGTGGGCACCAGTAAGGGAGTGAGCAGACAAGGTCATTGGCCGGGCTGTCACTAAAGCGATGGGCAGTGGCCTCAGGTGACCAGATAGGGCAGTAAGGACAGCAGAAGGCTGGTTGGCTCCAGGAAAACAGAAGGTGTGAAGGGTTGAGGTGCTGGAAGCTTCTGGGAGGCGGGAGGATGAGGCCAGGAAGGGGACGCTTGGACTGCGGGCACAGGACATCTCCAGAGGGCTGAGGAGAAATGAGGGTCCCTGCCACATCACAGGTTCATGGAGTAATAATGTCTTATGTGTAAATACATGTGTATGTATATGTTATATTTATATATGTGTGCAACTGTACAGTTGTGTGTGTTTATGTATGTGTACATGTGTGTAATGTTTATATGTACATGTGTATATTTATGTGTGTGCATGTGTATGTTTATGTTTGTGTACATGTGTGTTTATGTATATGTGTGCATGTATATACTCATGTGTGTTTATGTATGTACATAAATGAGTATATTTATGTGTGTGCATGTGTATATTTGTACGAGGTATGGAGGTCTTTGTGCTCATGGAGAAGCACTAAGGGAACATGGAAGGTTAAACACACAGGGTTATCCATCCAGGCTGGGAGCAGATGGGATTAATATCCTGGTGACCTTTGCACTGTCTGTGTGTGGGAGACCTCACTGGACGGACCCACCCCAAACCCTTATGGTAAGCTTTCCTTAGTCACTCTGTGGAGTCCATCTTCATGGAACATGCCCCATGTACTTCACAAAGAGTTTCGATACCATCACGTCCAATCTTTATTTAGCTTACTTTGTACCTCGAGGAGATTTATGTGTGCTTTATTGCACACACAGGACTGAGTTAATTATCACCAGGGAAGTTTTCACCAAATTTCAAATTCACCATCGTCCTCTCCACTTAAAACCTCCCAAACAATGTACCTTCAATTACTTATGAAAATTTGGGGGCCATGTCACTTGGGAATGTCTTAAACATCTGTCACTATTAAGGACTTGACTCCACCCTTTAAGCTGCTTTCTGGAGATTCTTGGTTAAACTATAAGCGTCATAACACCTGCCACTACTAAAGCCGTGGCTCATAGAATTAATCCCTTACTCCCTTATCAATTATTTATGCTTCCTTCCTCCTTGTCACCAACTAGAATTGTATACCAACAAGGTATTGGCATTATAGAAATTAATTAATGTCCTAATTCTCAGCAACGATCTGTAACTGCTATGTACAAGAAATTATAGAGTTGATAAGGATGGGAAGGACACTTCTTAACTTACTGGTAAAGATCCTACAGAGATCAGTGTGCCATTAAATTAAATGCAGGTTGGTTGTGTGTTCCACACAGATAATACTTGGCAGGTAGCATTAGCATGTCACTCTGGATGTATGGGTAATCATTACCCTACAGATCCCCTTTCAAGATTTTTTAAAGATACCCCATGGGTATTACCAAAATTACACCTAATAATTCTGGATAGAGATTGCTTTTAATTCTTTTACAGGTGGATCTTCAAAAGGACAAGGAGCTTACATCTTATATACAAATTCCACATCCTCCACAAAGAAGATCATATCTGTCCTTGGTTGTACAGCTCAGCAGTCTGAACTCGCTGTAATCAATTGGCTTTTATTGGATGTTTCTCAACCATTGAATATTTTAACTGACTCTGCATATTGTGATCAAACTGTTTCTCTTTTAGAAACTGCAAGACTTAAACCTAAACCCACTACTTATTTCACGATTTTCCTCTCCCTTCAGATGTCTATACGACAATGACATCCTTTCTTCAAAACTCATATTCCTGCTGATTCTAATTTGCCAGGTCCCTTAAGAACATCTGCTAATGCTCAAGCCTATGTGCCTTGCCCTTAATTCTTCCTTTTCAGGCTGCTTAAAAAAAAAAAAAAAAAAAAAAAAAAATCAAATGAACGCTTCACCTTCTTGTTCTTCTTTACACCACTGCCCTCTACTGGCAGAATTAATCCTCGCAGGTTACCATTCGGCATTAGATTTTTAACTCACACCTCAGAATTTGGACGTTTAAAATATGTTCATGTAATGGTTAATACTTTTTCTAATATGATTGTTGCTTCTGCTCACATACATTAATCATTTATTATACACCTTCTCCTTTCTAGGATTCTCACTATAACAAAAAACCAAAAATGGTCCTGCTTATAGTAGTAAACACTTCAAGGAATTTTGCAATTTATGGAATATTAATAATATTACTGGAACCCCTTAAAACACACAGGATCAAACTATTGTGGAATGACACTGTAAAACACTTAAATGACAACTTAAAAATATATATACAATATTTAATAATGTATACAGTATTTATTATTTTTATATATACTGTATTTATAACATACATATAGTGTTTATTATTAATATGTACAGTATTTAATAGCATACATACAGTATACAATATATCTATTAGGAGTATATACATTTAGCCATGCTAACTTTACTTTTTTTCCACTGTAAAGGATAATGCTTCTTCTTCCCCGAAACATTTTACCCTGAAGGAGACACAGCATAAAGTATACATTAAATGGAAAGATCTATAAACTAATTGGTGGGAAGGGCCTATGGTGATATTTTCTTGTACTCTAATAAAGCTTGCCTGAAGATCAGAGGACAGAGGTAGCCACAGATTTAGCCACAGAGGTCAGGCAGTGGTGGCACACACCTTTAATCCCAGCACTTGAGATCTCATGCCTTTGCTACCAGTATTTGGGAAGCACACACGCCTTTAATCCCAGCACTGAGAAGGTTGAGATAGGAAGTGAAATGGCTGGGTGGAGAAAGGCATATAAGGTGTGAGGAGACAACCCTTTCGGCTGAGGACTCAGGAGCATTCAGTCTGAGAATTCGTGGAGACAGAATCAGCTGAGGAGTTGGCGAGGTGAGAAGTGGCTGTGGCTTGTTTCCTCTGATCTTTCAGCATTTACTTCAATATCTGGCTCTGGGTTTTTATTATAAGACCATTTAGGATTCGGGCAACAAGGGCCAGATGTTCTTCTAACACCGGGGTGAGGATATACTTATGTCTTTCCGGAAAATGAATTAAGAAGTCTGAGACTGCTCCTCATCTAATGATTCCAACCAGGACAGCATCCCAGAGACCACAAATGAAGCACCTGAAGATAGATAATAAACCCATTAAAAGGAGACATCCCAAGAGAAAGAAGATGCTGGTGACTTGGGGAGACAACACGGACACAATACTGCTGGCCCCCAAAATGCCGCTGCTATGTTTACTGATTATATCACATGTCAGTTCTTAGCTTCCCAATGCAGAATCCAAATTACTTTGGTCTGAGGGGGTAAAAGGCACGCCTGTAATTGAAGACTCTATGATGTTGCTGTGGTATGCTAAAGATTGTTTTTATGCTTTTTATTGCCAGTCCCAGGAATGGTTACTGAACTATAAGAGGGGCCTCAAAGATGGCCTGCATGGTTAGTAAAACTACTAATATTACAGCAAAAGGGTTAGCAGAAATCAAGCAAGAGATGGGTGATTTGAGAACCACAGTTTACAAAACAGAGCGGCTACAGACTGTTTGTTGCCCAACCATAATCTTGGCTGTCAACAGTTTCCTGGCCTGCGTTGCCTTAATGGGTCAGATTTTTCTCATATGATCAATGGTCAAATTAATGATTTGCATAGAGAGGTAAACAGAATCTCTCAAGTGACCTTTGACTGTCAGAGGTCATGGTTAACATGGCTTTCCCCTTTCCTTGGTCCTTTGTTAGCTATTCTTATAATTACGTTATACTTGCCTGTGTTAGTTAGACTAGCCATGCAGGCAATGTGTTCAACATTGGCTCTATTACAGCCACAATTTTTTCTTTAAAAAATAAAAATGGAGGAAATGTGGGAGGCATGGAGGTTCTTGTGTTCACAGATAAGCCCTAAGGGAACCTGGAATGTTAAACACACAAGGTTGTGCCTTTAAAGGAAGGGATAAATAGCCTGTTATCCACCCAGAAGTCTGGGAACACATGGGATTAATAACCAGGTGAACTTGGAACTCTCTGTGTGGCTAAGACCACACAGGATTCTCCCCCAGACCCTTATCATAACCTTGTTTTTCTCAGTCAATCTAAAGAGTCCATCTTTATCGAATGTTAGTGCATGTACTTTACAAAGAGTTTCAATGTGGTCATGTCCGATCTTTATCTAGCTTACTTTGTTCTTTATTGTGGACACAGGATTGAGTTGTCACCAGTAAAGTTTTCACCAAATTGTGCTGTGCTTAAACATGCCTAAAATAAACCACTCAGGGTCAGACTTCTGAAGTTTGAACCAACACTGGCTACTTAGTCATGTTAAAGCAAACTACCTTCTTCCCTTCTGTGGATCGTCACTCTGCTGGCCATCGTGGTCACAGAGACCCTGGATATATTTATGTGTGTGTGTACATGTATGTATTTGAGTCTACAAGTATGTATTTATGTATGTATATGTGCGTGTTTATTTGTATGTACATTTGTATATTTAGATGTATACATGTGTATAGTTATGTGTGTGTGCATGTGTATATGGTGTATATTTGTGTGCGTGTGTGTGTCCCTCTGATAGGTTTTCATGTAGCCCAGGCTAGCCTCAAATTCCCTGTTGTATCACAGAATGACAAGAACCTCTGAACCTCTCTCTTCTACTTTCTAAATCCTGGGGTAACAGACATGCCCTGTCCACCTGTATTCAGTCCTGGGGGTTGGGGATTGAACCCAGGTGCTTGTGCATCCTAGGCGAGCACTCTACCAACTGAACCACATGCCCAGACCAGGTAGAAACTTTAAAAGTCCATTTCCTGCATAACATGATAACCAATGAATACAAACACCATTGCCAGTATTTCTACCAACACTCAGGACAGTTCTCTCTGCTTCCATTCCTGGATGCGTTTGTGTCCATGTACACTCACAGCGGCATCTTTGTGCAGGGGAATTGTGGGAGGTCTTGTTCTGGTCTCTCACAGCTGAGTTTTGCTCGCTGGTGCTAAAATGTCTTTGGGTGAACATTTCACCTACTGCGTGACATGGCACATGGATGCTCCTTAGTCACTGACTCGGCCGCTCACCTCCAGCTGTTCACTTCATAATTTCCCATTTTTGAATCCTGCGGGGCACAGAATGTCTCTTTGAGCACAGCATCTCCAGTCCCCGGTGAGGGAGGGACTGCGTGGAGCTGACGAATGTGACCGTGGCCTCTGAGCTCTATTGTTGAGTGGTATGAAGGCTCCTCTCGAGAGCTGATGTGACACTTTGATGTGGGCCTGTCTTCTTCTGCCAGCTGGGAGCAGCAGGGTAACGGAATACTTGGTGTCGGATGTGCAGAGTCAGATTTGGGTCTGAAATGTGTTTTCTACGTACAAACAAGATGAGGCCCAGCGATGCGGCCAGGGCTGTTAGCCGCTCACCTTTCCGAGAAGATGCCATCTGCTCCGAACAAGAATAGGCTCTGACATGCAGGTGCCCCCAGGGAAAAAGCCATGGCAGTGGCTGGCGTTAATGAGCAGGCATAAGGGACTGCTCCCGGCGAGTGCTCCTCTGAAGTCGCTGCCACTAACAGCAGCACAGGGGACACAAGGGCCCTTTCTCTGGGCTGGGGCAGCTCAGGATCATCTGAGCCTGGGATTGGGACTCGGGTCACTGCAGCAGAGGTCCCAAACCCTGTCTGCACCACTGCTGTCACCACAGGATGATGTCCAGGACCCTGAAGCTCGCCTTGCTGGCTTTGGCCTGTACTGTGGACCTGAGCCTGGCCAGTGGCTTCACAGGTGAGGGATCTAGGGGTAACTCTGGAGAAGGGGCTTCTAGGAGTGGGTCTCAAGAGGACAGTGCCTGCTGGGACCCTGGCAGGCACAAGCATTGTCTCTGAGAGAGGCATCCTGTCCTGGCTTGCCACACTGTCTGTACCAATAGCAACAGGCTACTGCAGAGCACTGGATATGCTTTCAGAAAGAGGGCTTCCCCAGTGGGAGTATGCCGCCGATGCTCAGGGTCCATGGGGTGGAGACATGGATTTTGAGACGGGGTTTGGGCCTGAAGCACCACATTTCTGGATGTGGACAATGAGCTCCTAGGTACCCAGCATAAAGGTCTTGTTTACAGATCAGGGGAGGGCGGCAGGGTGGGGCATGTTGTCAGGTACAGAATTACAGAGTGAGGGGTGTAGCAAGGGTGCCGGCCAAAGCGTTAGGAAGTACGTGGTTCATAAAGTTGTTAAAAGCACCTTGTGGAGTTGAGATGCAGCTCGGGGTACCCAGCATGTATGAGCCCTGGCTTCTATCCCCCAGAACCACCAAAACCAAACCAATGTAGCCAATCCCTGTATTCCTGAAACCCCAGACCTCAAGGAATTGTGATCGCAAACCTTGTGAGTCTTTTTTTTTTTTTCCCCTCTTAAAATCTATCCGACTTGGTTGGAAATTCAGAGACTGATTCTGTTTCTAAAGCCGCCTCCATTTTTGTTCCAGGTCCATGCTGTTTTCTATGCAGAGGAGGATTTCACTTTACTTGGGGTTTTGTTTCATGCTGTGTCTATGAACCACAAAGTTTAGTCACAGGAAGAGTAGAGCATTGGGAAGGTCGTGGAGATCTCATACGGGAGCTGTGTCCCTCTCGCTGTTCATGTGAGGCCACAGGACAGAACACAGCCTTCCCGGGGGCTGCCTGCTCGCTCACTCTTCACCAGGAGGGCCATGGAGCCTGTACTGGCTCATCACTGTGTGTAAGGCATTAATTAACCTTACTGATTAACCCTGCAACTACAGGACATGGAGATTATTTTATGAACGGCAAGGCTGGGACCCTGAGAAGTGTAACATATTCCTGGGGGCTGCTCCATCAACCCTGGCATACCTGTGTGGTCAGCAGGCCTCTGAGGAAGGGGATTAAGTATCACTTGCCTTCACCAAGGTACACTCTGGGGAGTAATGGAGGACCTTGTGACCTGGTGGGCATTTGTGAAGTAAATGAGGGTTGAGGGGGTTGAGCTGGGAACCTCGCTCATGCCAGAGCAGTGGTTTTCAAATGGGGGTCATGACCCCGGACCTTCTCCAGGGCTCACCTAAGACCATTGGAAAACACAGATATTTGCATTACCATTCATAACAGCAGCAAACATTACAGTTACGAAGTCATAACAAAAATAATTTTCTGGTTGGGGGTCACCACAGCATGAGGAACTGTGTTAAAGGGTCCCAGCACGAGGAAGGTTGAGATGTGCTGGTCTAGAGCAATGAGGTTCTCCACCTCCTGCTGTGACACCTCTGGAAAGGGATTTTTGCACAGCGGATTCTTTAAGGGGGTTTCCACCATGGCTCTACCTGTCCCCAGGGTTGGAGACCGCACAGTGGCCTCAGTAGAAGATAAAAAGCAAAAATAAATAAATAAACATTTCCCAGACTTCCCTGAAGACAGAGTGGGGCTTGAAGGGGGATCACTGGCCCCATAAGGATCAGGAGGAGGCAGGTGGCTCCCTAGAGACCGTATCCTTCCTTAACATGACTAAACATCTCAGCTGAGTTTAGTTGGAAGAATGTCCGTCAACTCCAGTAGACTCTTGCAGGGCACCGCAGGCTTTGTCTTGCTCAGCACAGCCCCTCTGCCCCCCTCTGCCACACCTCATCCGTGTCACCTCTGAGATCTTGACCTCCGGCCACACTCATGTTCTAAGAGCCTCCGTTTCTCTCCAGAATATTCTGCAACCACTTTTGGTGGAGAGGAGAAATAGGCTTTCCAAGGGCCTGGCTGACCTCATGGGTGTGACTGGGCTATCGCTGCCCCCACCCTCTGAGGTGGCTTCAGGGCGCGGGAAGGGACTTACTCTGGGGCAAAGGTGGGACTCTGTGCTGTGTCTGCCTGGGAGGAGGCTGCTGCGCTCCCCCACCCCCCAAAGTGCCCTGCCCGCCAGGGTCAGCAGTGCTGGGTCATGCCATCCACATCTGTGGGCTCCTGTTAGGTCTAGAGAGGGGATCTGCAGAGGTGCCTTCCTGGTCTAGCTGGTGAAAATAGCTGCTACCCTTCTGCCTCTAAGCCCCCCAGACACTAATCCTCATAGAGGGGGAGACTCTGTGACACTGGCCTCTGTCTGCAGGCCATGCAGTTTGGGAAAGCTTGGGGGCGCTGAAGTTGAGCGTTTGAAGATGCTGTTCTGTCAAGTGGTCTAGCAGCTGAGGGCCGCTGAGAAGGGACCCCTATGGGTCCTGCATGAGAGTTTTAGGACTCTGAGGCAAAGAAGCCTAAGTAGCAGGTGGCTTCTCCCACAGTTCTGAGGATTGGTATCTAATGCCAAGTGTTGGCCTGGCTCCCTCTGGGGCCATGGGGGCTGAGTCCATTCCAAGTCTGTGGTTTGGATGTGTTTAGAAATCTTTGGCACTGGTTAGCTTGTAGAAGAATCATCCTGAACTCCCCCCCCCCCCCCCCCCCCTCTCCCTTCCTCCTCCCCCTCTCTCTCTATCTCCCTCTCTCCCTCCCTCCCACGCTGTGTGTGTGTGTGTGTGTGTGTGTGTGTGTGTGTATACATGCCCGAGTGCCTGCCCCACTTCCATTTTTTTGAAAAGCAGTCCTACCACGGCCCACACAACAAGCCCACTCTCTGAGTCCCCGGGCTCTGGGACTCCAGTGTATTTCGGAAGGACACACCTTGAACCCTAGTGTTTCTTGACATAAAGTGAGAGAGGTTTCATGAGGTGCAGCCCATCATGAAGAGGTGGGGGGCTGGAAAATGTCATGGGGGTGCACATCTGAGAAGCCACGCCGTTCATGATAAAAGAGGCATCTCATCCCCAATGCCAGGCTCGGACTGAGGAGATGAGTTGAGCTGGGCTGGACCATTAGCAAGGGCAGTTGTGTCCTCCTACAGCAACGATGATGGTGACAGAGAGGCGAAGTGCCACGTACACACACACACACACACACACACACACACACACACATCCACGTACATATATACACGCTTTAAATGTTTGGTTATTTGTCTTCATTCCATTCCAAAAAAAGCTGCCGTTGTCACCCCTGGCCCAGAGTACACGTTTGTTGGGTGATCGTGCCTGTCTGTGGGCCATCGGCCAAACTCAGGTTCACAGAGACTGATATCCAGGGGGTCTGCAGCAAGTGAGACTGAAGTGGAGTGGCAATGGGGACACGGTCTCCGGGTCCGACTCCAGCTCTGCGTTCTTGATTGGGCTGTCACTTGAATCTAATATTACACTCGAATCCATTCCGGGTGGCTCCTGGCTTTAAACAGTAGGGTTCTTAGCATGCAGGTTGACGTCCACGGCTTTGTGTTTGTGCAAACAGAGGGATGTTTTGGGGATTTGAAATGGCAAAGGCCATGGCTAGAACTGGTGGACTGGTTCTAAGGCCCGTCCAATTGTAGAGAGCTCCGTCCACTTGCTGTTGCTGAGGGCGGCCTCACAGTGATCTGACCCAGTGCTCCCCTCCCCTCCACCCCAACCCCCCAACCCCCAACCTGTGTGGCTTGCTAATGCATCTTCAATGGTCTCCTTTGTAGATAATGGCCTCTCACTGCTGAGCTACCAGCTGTGCAGCTACCCTGTGACTCAACGTGTCCAGAGGCTGCAGGAAGTACAGACCTCCCACACAGCCTACGTGCACTGTGGAGGATGGATCCCATGGAAGAAGTGCCCCAAGACCGTGTACCGGACCCAGTACCTGGCGGTGGAGGTCCCCGAGTCCAGGAATGTGACCAGCTGCTGTGAGGGCTTTGAGCAGCTTGGCTTCTACTGTGTTCTGTGTGAGTCCAGGGGGATGGAGCAGGGTGTGTGTGTGAGGGGGTTGGGGGGGGGCAAGCTGCTTTTCCCTGGAGGGAGGAGTTGCTGGGACTGTGTGTGCAGGCCTGAGAGGTCTCCCTGAAATACTAGATCTTTCTAGAACATTGCTGTTCAGTCTTGATTGTACCCCAGGAGCTTCTAGAATACTTTTCACAGACCTATCCCCCTACCCCCACGCCCCGGTTTCTGATTCTATAGCTCAAGTAAAATAGAGGAATCATCAGTCTTTTAACATGTGCTAGAGAGACACCACAGCTGGAGAGCCTCAGTGGCCCTCAGACCTGACTGTACAGCAAGGGCTTCTGGACACTCAGCACCACGCAGCAGCCTCAGAGCTGGTGGCGGAACTGATCTGAGCCTAGGATAAGCATTTGCAGCTTTTATAACTTGAGTGGCTCTAACACAGTGGCATTTGAGACCCAGTGTTCCAACCTCTCCAACAGTGGAGACTGCCCTCTCCTTCCAAGGCTGCTGTGAAACTCCAGTCTCAGCTGAAATCCTAATCTGAACCCCACTAGAGAAAGATGGAGGGGCTGGGCCTCCTGCCTCACTACACAGAGGCCCCCTTAATCCTCCACCTCCCTGGTGCAGGTTTGTGGGATGTGCAGGCTGGTTACCCAGGTGATCCATATGGCTGCTCACGTCACAGCTAGAGCTAGGCATGGCTTGGGGTACAGGGCCCAGCTCCTAACTTGGAGGGGGTGCACTGAGTACCTCTTCTAGCAAAGGGGTGTGGGTGTGGAGGTGGTGCTTGCTTGTTCTGAGTCAGTATCAGATTGAAATGGGCTTCTGTGCAGTCAGAAGGTCCTGACTCTCACTCAAAATAGACAGGATGTTTGCAGGGGGCTATCCAGTGTCATGGAGTGTCAACTGAGGCCACCCTGAGATGTGAGAGCTGCTGCTCCAGTGTGCAAGAAGTGTAAATATGGGGACTCCAAAGGGAATCTCACATGACCTATCTTCTATGGCCCAGGGCTGGGTCACTAGCAGATTAAGGCTATGTATGGACCCTCCCGGGGGACCCCACCACTCCTCCATGGATCAGGGTTTGCATGCATGCTGCAGAGTACAAACTTGTGGAAGGCCATCTTGGCTCAATTTGCTGGATCCTCCTGACTGTGCTCTCCCTTAAACACTCCTCCAGTGTGACGTCATGAGGATGCAATGGTTGACACTTCCCACTGTCCTATTCCAAAGGTCAGGCAAGGTGCTGGTGTGGGCATAGTAGACCTGCTGATCAAGGGGTTAAAGGATGACCCATTTACAGTAGGAACCAGTCCGCCGTTCCATGTTCCCACTGTCTCCCTGCAGGGACCCTGAGAGGCCATCCTGCTAGGTGCTGGTCTGAGGCTGCCTGCCATGACACCTGCTCCTTCCCACAATTCCCTGTTCCCACTCCCAGGCTCATCGGCACCAACTATGCAGCTCTTGATGCTACTCCAGCTCCTAGGTTGGGTAGTGGCTTCCACTGGGTGCCATCGTGGACCTGAAAAGGCCTTAGACCCCTGACACTGTGTTTCAGAGAGTGGCAGCTCTGGCAGAGTCTGGCCGTGGAGGGCTGGCTCTGGCCCGATCCGCCTCATTCACCAGTGCCAGCCACACTGTCTCCTAGCTGTGGGCTAGTCTCGGGGTTATGAAGGGTCACCCAGCTGAAGGTCAGGGGAGGGGCAGTCAGGGGAGGCTGATCCTCAGCTTCTCCCTCCCCACCGCTGTGCCAGCCACAGTGGCCACCACCCACCTCACCTGCTACATTGATAGAGAAAGTGATGCTGGGGTCCCTCCCTACCATTCCTCTGTGTCTCTCATCCTCTGCCCCCCACCAAACTGTTCCTGGGGGGATATCTGTTGTGGAACTTGAGCCCCACTTTTAGGGTATTACTATCTTTAATTGGGGGAGATCATGGGCAGGTTGAGCCCCAGTTAGAACCCTAGTTAGGGCCCCCAGGGTAGGAAGAGAGGCCCACTCTGGTGAAGCCCTTGCTCTGGGAGACAGCAGAGGCAGAGGATGATGTGGCAGGGACAGGGCAAGTGGGATGGTGGTTATGGGGTGGCTGGGGATGAAGGAGAGTGGTCCTGTAGTGCCTAACAGTGTGTGGTCCCTTAGATCTTAGACAGCCCGGTCAAATAGGGTGATGGGTGGGCTAGAGAGCAGCCCGAAGAGAATGGAAGAGGGAAGGCATCAGCATGGACTATGGTCTCCTAACGGAGGTCTTCCTGGGTCACTGTGGACAGGGCCCCCCAGGTCCTCTGGCAGGGACACAGTGTGCAAGACACCAGTGACCTGGCAGGCAGTGCAACCGGGGTCAGATTGGGGTTCAGCCCTGGATGGTGAGACCCGGTCACATTGTAACTGGGGCCGTTGTGTCCCGTCACCACGAAAACAGGAAGATGGGAATAGGACTTTTACATTGTGCTGTATTTAGAGAGCCAGCGGTCTGGGGAGGAGGGTGGGGACAGCCCTGAGGGCCGCCTCCCTCTCATCCCTAGCCAGCAAGCTTCATAGGGATGGGTGAAGGCGAGCCAATCGTCCTGAGCAGCCTTGTCCCCTGGCCAGGTGGTCGGCCTGGTCCCTGAGACGCAGATGTCCGTGCCTCCCTCCTTACCGGCCCTGGCATTCCTCCTTCCTTCTGTGGACATTTGAGCCCAGACACTGTTTTCCTTTTTAAGTGACTTCAGAGGATGGGGACAGCTCGGTGGTAGTAGAATGCATGCCTAGCAAGTGCAAGGCCCAGGGTTCAGTCCTCAACAACAGGAAAACAAACAAACAAACAAAACGACATACGTGTGTTGGGAGGGCGGGTCAGAGGACAACTTTTACGAGTCCCTTTTCTCCTTCCACCATGTGGGTCCTAGGGATCAAACGTAGGCTGGTGTTGTGCATCAAATGCCTTAACCCACTGAGCCATCTGGCCAGCTCACCAGGCAGTTCTTTATAACACGGAGTCAAGTTAGCGTCTGCCAGTATCAACCTTGTATGTCTCCAAGGACATCTAAATTAGGGGCGAGGTAGGGGCTAACTCAGAACAAACGAGCCATTAACATCATGATGTGCTAGGTTATTAATAGCATGCAAAGTCTTTCTACAACATCCAATTAAAAAAAAAAAGTGCTCAGTCTTCCCTCCTGTCCCCCATCAAGGACATTTTCCCGTTCACCAGTACAGCCTGCTTTAGGGGAGTCTGAAATTTGAGGCTAGTAGTCCCAGTGAGGATAGCGGGCGAGGCATTTCAGGACACAGAGGACATCAGTGATCATGGGGACAGAGGCTCCTCTGTCACTCTCAGAAGCATGCAGGGTTCTTTCCCCTCTTAGCGACCTCCATTCAGGAGAAACCAGGTTTTGTGGCTTCGTTGCAGGATGAGCCAGTATCACAGCGTCAGCAATAGGTTATGGATCGTCTTGTCCCTAAGTAAGCGCGGTTTATTTTAGTCTTTGAGACATCTGTAGAAAAAGATGTGTTATCTGGTTGGGCAGTTTGTGCTTCATCAGTGGGGCCTGAGGTCTCTTGTCTATCAGCAGAAAAGACAAAATCGACCCTGCAAGGAAGGTCTTCTCCCTTCCCAGTCACCATAGCTTCTGCCTTTTTATCCTTTCTGTCCCGACACTGGGTTCTCCTTGGGGAGGTCCCTGTTGGTGTCAAGGCTTGGTATAGAATACACCCCATGGCCACTCTAGTGTGCCCCTGTCTTTGAGAGCTGAGCACCTGATCGTCTCCAGCTGTGCATTCAGGGACATCCCCTTGGTGGCTTGATGCTGCCTGCAGGACCACATGGACACCACAGGTGTGGGCAGACAGCTTTCCCCATGCTGCTGATTTGAGGTGAATTTCATAACTGCTCATTCACAGACACCTCACCACAGGGTTTGAGCCCAGTAAGTTGATAGTCTCAACAGCCATGGCCCAGATGTGTATACAACAAGGCTGGATCAGAACTGGGTCCACAGGTGTCGAGGACGACAGAAACAGGACCAAAGACACACTCACCTTCACCCAAGTATGGGCAGCATTGACCTCTTGGCTGGTGCCCGAGCCTTGGTGTCTCACCCCCAGCCAGCTGTGTGACCCCAGACATTGCCCTTCTTTCTCCCTCCACTCAGTAAGGAGCCATCCCCAACAGGGACGGGCACACCTGCTGTGACTTCCAATGTCACCACCTCTTTCCAACTCCAAGATTCTCGTACCTGAAATGCAATGCTAAGCCATATGTTCACTTATTAAAAATTTAAAAATACAGTTATAACGTGAACTGGCCAGGCACACAGTTTAGAAGCAAAGGAAAGAATGGATGGCAGTCGCCGCAAAGCCTGTCACCCTAAGGTCACCTCTGGTGACACATCCCACCCCTCATACCCTAGGGTCAACATTGCACAAGAGGCCGGTCACCCTGCTGGAACTTTCTGTTGCATTTTTCATCACTTAGCCATTCCCCCGAATGTTTTCCATGTCAATAATACTACTCCAGCCTTGATTTGGTGGCATCGGGGCATTACCACATGTGGATGTGTAAGTGCCTGTCAAGCCGTCTTGCCACTCGGCATTCATTGTTTCTAATTTTTAGTTATCAACAATGATGCTTGTGATGGATGTTACACAGAACCATTACTCCAAATCAGAGTTGGATCCAGCCTCAGCACATTCCAGGAGGTAGAGCTGTGTGTAGCAGCTCCGGCTCTGCAGGCCCCCTCTCCACCTGCCAACAATGTGGCAAACTCACACTCCTTGTATAAACCCAGGATCTGCTGGACCAGGACACCCCCAACCTCCCATCTCCATGCAGATGCCCAGGGGCCCCTGGTGCTGACCAGTCTGAGGAGCAGAGGGAGGAGATCCAAGAAGGACTATGCCCACCTGCCAGGGATTCCTTAGCCCTGGGCAGCCTTGGAGGCTGTGGTCCCAGTAGGAATCTCTGGGGCCACCTGGCTGAACGGAGACTCACTGGGTTGCCAGGCGCTGAGCAGTGCTATTTTGTTGTTTGCCTTGAGTTGAGAAAGGAGAGATTTTTGACTTTCTACTGAGGTGACTGGCTATTCCTTTAGGACTAGTTACCAGCCCCAAATGGGAAGGGGAATTCCCGGTGGCAGTGAGATTGAGAGGAGAACTTGGGTTCCAGAACACAGCTGTTATTAGGCAACCGTTATTAGAGCCTGCCTTTTTCTTTGTGTGTGTGTGTGTGTGTGTGTGTGTGTGTGTGTGTGTGTGTGTGTAGCCAGAGAACAACCTTAGTTGTCATCCTTGGGTACCGTCCATCTTTTGTTGAACCAGGGTCTCTCACTGCCTGGAGCTCTCTCCAATCCAGCTGTGCTGACTAGCCAGTGAGCCCCAGGGATCCAGCTGTCTGTGACTCCCCAGTGCTGGGATGACAAGTGTGCCCAACTACACAAGTGTGCCCCTGGGTTCTGGGACTTGTGTGGTGAGTGTGTTCCCCATCTCTCCAGCCTGGAACCAGTTTTTATGGGGTCGCCTATATTTTCTCCTTTATTTCAGGAAATCTCTTTTAGTTTAGTGTAGCTAGAGTTTTCCTGCCTGGCCCACAGTCAGGATAAATCTCTTTCACCTGCCAGTCCCACAGCCGCTCAGACCCAACCAAGTAAACACAGAGACTTATATTGCTTACAAACTGTATGGCCGTGGCAGACTTCTTGCTAACTGTCCTTATATCTTAAGTTATCCATTTCTATAAATCTATACCTTGCCACATGGCTCGTGGCTTACCGGCATCTTTACATGCTGCTTGTTCTGGCGGTTGCTGGCTGGCAGGCTGGCAGGCAGTCTCCTTCTGCCTTCCTGCTCTTTTAATTCTCTCTGTTAGTCCCGCCTACTTCCTGCCTAGCCACTGGCCAATCAGTGCTTTATTAGCAACACATTTGCCATACAGAACATTCCCACAGCAGTTTAAAATTGTCTTAGATCTACAGAAAATGTGCCTAGATCCTGCAGATCGGTTTCCTCCACTGTCAACCTCTGACCTCACTAGGAGCCTGGAGCATGGCTGATGTCAAACCTCATGCTGTATTTGGATTTTACCTGCCTTCTGTTGCCTTTCTGTTGTCTCAGGACACCTTATCCCCCACACCCTCCTGTCTGCTTATTCCAAGGCCCTTGTTGTTCACAATGTCAGATGAGCAAATGTCCAGCTCTTCCCATGCAGACTGCACAGGCATCCCTCATTCCTTCCTTGGCCTCCAGCTCCTCAGAACTTGACCCAGCTCAATCCCTTCTCTGGGACCTAGACACATTGTATAGCCACCTACATGCCGAGGAGGTGAGGAACAAATCCATAGCTTAGAAACGATAGAGTTACTAATCATGATCTTTAGCCAACATGTGTCTAACATCAAGACTCAAGGCTCCGGATTCCTGAGCAGGGCCTGTGCCACCTTGTGTGCTGTTTGCTCTGGCGAAGCAGCTGTCCTTGGGACTTGTTCCCAACAGAAGTGAGGCCACAGTTCTCTTCATTAGCTACAGAAGGTCCCATAGACCCTGGGAGACCCAAGAGGATTACCTCTGAGACTGTAGTGTCTCCAGGCTGCCTTTCTATACCTCCAGGGCCCCACTAATCTCATGGGGTGTTGTCTTAGTTACTTTCTATTGCTGGGACCAGACACCATGACCAAGGAAACTAATAAAAGAAAGCATATTTGGGGGGCTTACTGTTTCAAATGGCTAGCATCTATGACCATCATGACTATCGTGATGGGGAGCATGGCAGTGGGCAGGCAAGCAGGCATAGCACTGGAGCGGTAGCTAAGAACTTATATCTTGACTCACAAACATATGACAGAGAGAGTCTAACTGGGAATGGTTTGGGCTTTTGAAATCTCAAAAGTGATATACCCAGCAATACACCTTCTTCAATAAGGCCACACCTCCTAATCCTTCCCAAACAGTTTCACCAACTGGGGCCCAAGTATTCAAATATCTGAACCTATGGGGACCATTCTCACTCAAACCACCACAGGTATCTTCAGATTGGTTAGCATTGTCTAGGATTCCCGACAGTTGAGGTGCCTGGAATGGCACCTCTGAACACTCTGTGGAGCACTGGTATATATATGAACCTTTAGATGTGTCTAAGTAGGAGCATAATAGGTTTGAACAAAACCCATGGTGGCATGTGCCTATCACCAGATGCTGGGCACATATGCTGCCAAGCCCCTAGCCTTCTCTGGCACTGGCATTTTCCTTATGCCACTGTCTCCACTGGCCTCTGCCCTTATGCTCACATCTCAGCCCCTCTTCTCCTGGGGAGTGAGGCCTTTGCTCATCCAAGCCAGCTGCTCCTTCTTGGCTGCCCTGGGAAGTCTGCTTTGCTGTGCATGAGTGTCTCTGGGTTCTGCCTCTGGCCAGATGTTCCACTGTCCCCCAGCAGAGCATGTCCCCAGGGTCCCAGTTCCACCTCGTGTGCTTTCTATGCTTGGAGGAGTGCACACTCCCTGGAATCCTGGCCAGTTCCCCTGTGGGTCCTATGGACTCTCAAGTAGTGTCAGCTTTTCTAAGAGATCTAAAAGCAATTTTCCCTGAAACCCCACTGTGGCTTTCCACAGGTTATGGTCCCTAGGACTTGGTGCCCTGCACGTAGTTCCAGCTGCCTGGCTTCTTGACCCGTCTGTCCTCAGTGCATTCCTGGTTGAGCCCACTTCTGCCTGAAGCTGCATGAATGCTTCATTCACACAGAATGCATGTGAATGTCCCTTCAGCTGTAGAGCTACAGCCTGGCCAGCTGACTTCAGTTGACCCCTTGTGCTGGTGCAATGTAGTGCCACAAATTCTCCACACTGGTGTCTGGTTGGAGGTCAGATGGCATGCAAGGCTGGACTGGACCTTTCCAAGACTGCTGTCCCCATGGTATCCCATTCCTTTCCGCACCATGCCCCCACCAAGAGTAAGGAGCTAGAAGGGTACCCAGAGTAGCCTTCCAGCCCTCCCGAGGCTCCTCCTTCTGTCAACACCCCCATTCCTCTGCCAGCACATCTGTGGCAGCTGTGACCTCCTTTGACACTTTGCAATTTGGCCAGCTGGTTTCACATCCCATGGATTGCTACAGCAGGACTCTCAATGGGGCTCCCTCCCTTCCTGGGCTGTCAGAAGCCACTACAAGGAGAGTCACTCTGCACTTGTCCCCAGGGAACAGGACAGCAAAGGGAAAGGGGCAAATGCTGAGGCCATGGCATTGACTCCAGCTGGGAAGCCAGTTTTTGAGACTCCAGAAGCTCCAGTGCCCAGAGTAGCCTGAGGAGCACAAGAGCGGGGAGAATGGAACTGGTCAAAGTGTCTGGAGGCTTGGAGGCACCAACAGTGTCACCACAAACCCAAACCTCCAGGCCGGTCCCACAGGAAGGGGTTCTGTAGCGTCCCTTCCGTCTCCACTCCACCCATGGTGGCGCACCAGCTCCCTGTGGTCCTTGGCCAGCAGGCCTTACCTCAGAGCTGAGAACTGCAGGGCTGCTAGGAGCTTTCCTTGCTCCTGGTGCAATCCTTTCCAAAGGGTGACTTTCTCTGAGCCCGCCCGGCCCCACCCCACAGCAAGAGGCTCTGGCCCTGCTTGCCTTCTGAGGGTTTGCAAGCGTGTTTCCTTTGGAATTCCTGTTGGCAAAGCACTCTGCCAGTTGAGCCGGCTTTTAATGCTAATATGGTTAACTTGTCTCATTCCACCAGCCCTGAACCGATCCAGGGAGTTTGCGTCAAGACCCGGGGTCTGCCCAACAGCAGAACCAGAGTCACCTAGCCCACCATGCAGCTTGGACACTGAATGCTCTGGACTTCAGAAGTGCTGCTCCTGGTCAGGAGCCCGCCGCTGTGCGACCCCTGCACCCACAGGTAGGGCTACATTGAGGAGGGTCTCAGGAAGAAGATGTAGGGGTCTTAGCAGCCACAGTTCCCTGGGGGAGGGGAGTTCTGAAGCTGGGAGTGGGGCGGGGGTGTCTGCTGTCCCCATGGCTGGTCCCTAGGCCTCCAGAGAGTTAAATGAGTGGGAAGGCAGCCGTGGTGGGCAGAGCCATGATCCTTTGTCAGGCAGGGCAAGGTTTAGCAACTGCAAGCAGGCTTGTTGGAGCTGTGTCCCCTGAAGAAACGCAGGCCTGGTTATTCTGCACACACCTCACAGCCCAGAGCAGCTGCTGGTGGTCTGGCACGTGTGCCCACTCTCTCTGCCCAGGGGCTATACTATGGGCAAAGCTGGATCAATGCTCATAACTAAAGAAATACAGAAATCGAATATATACATGCACATATACCACATATACCACATTGTCCTATTAGCATATAGTCATAAAATTAGCATATATAATGTCAAGGATTACAATATTATAATTCTTCTATATGTCAATTATACTCCCGAACTACATACAGCTAGCCCTCCATATCCAAGGGTCTGTATCCACATTATTTAAAACATTTGAAAAATGTTTTGTTGCCAAAGTGTCCTATACAAGTAGACCTGAGGTAGGCACATTGGTACTGGACCTATAAGGACATTAAAAAAAAAAAATCACCATTCCCTAAACAATCCACATACAAGGACTGATAGGCGTTTACAGTGCACGCAGCACTATAAGCCATCTAAAGATGATTACGGTGTCTGGGAGGGAGTTTGCTTACATGAAAACACATATCCATTTTAAATATTTTTAAAAATTTATTCATTTAATTTTTTTACGTGTATGAGTGGTTTGCCTGCATGTATGGTACCCACAAAGGCCAGAAGAGGGCGTTGGATCCCCCGGTATTGGAGTTACAGATGGTTGTGAGCAGCCATGTGGGTGCTGGAAATCAAACCCAGGTCCTCCAGAAGATCAGCCAGAGCTCTTAACCGCTTAGCCATTTCTCTAACTAGACTTGTTCAGTTACATAGGGGACTTGAACATCTGTAGACACTGGTGACCCCTGGAAGTCTTGGAACCCATGTTCACCATTGCTGAGGGTAACTGACTAGACTATCTATGAGCGTTACATGCACTACATGTGACAGCAGATGTCTAGTATGTAGTCATATATGACACTCTAATGTCAGGTGCTTACGCTGTTCACCTAGACAGCAGGGAATATCTAATAGAAACAATGTTACATAGAATATTACATACCATACTATTTGCTATCAGTATAAGGAAACAATGGTGGACTGGACTGATTTTACATTACATTGTATCAAAGGCTGCAGGCGGAACTGTGTCCCAAGGGTCTCTCTTCCAGGGAGGGTCTTTGACTCTTAACAGGTGGGAACCAGTGGTCTTTGCAGCAACAGGAAAGAGGAGTGAGGGCAGGCAACCCCAAGTCCCTGCAGGCATTTTGTGCAGAAAGGTAGTCTCCCACCTCCCAGGCCTGCTGGCCACCCATGGCCTCTTGTGGCCCTGCCCTGTCCCCGGGGATTGTAACTCACTGGCATCTGGCCTCCAGGTGCAGAGAGGACCCTGGTGAGCTGGTACAATGTGACTGTGCTGGTGAAGATGGGCTTTGAGGACCTACAACGGGAGGACCCTGGCTTCCGGAACCACACACGCCTGCTCTACTCTTTGGTGAGTGCGGCCGTTACAAAAGTCACGTTTCTCCCTGGGTAGATAGGATGAGGTGACATCCCACAGTGTCCGGAGTGACTGACACTGAACCAAACTTCAATTCTTAACTAGAGTCAATCAGCCTCACCGGTAACCCCAACCCCAGGGGGCAGGTAGACAGGAAGATCAGGAGTTCAAGGACATCCACAAACACCAACCTTGTAGCAAGTTTAAGGTCAGCCTAGGCTGCCTGAGGCCCGTCTCAGAACAACAACAACAACAACAACAACAATAACAAACCAGAGAGGCACACAGTGGAGTGGTTGGTCAGGGTGTGATTTCGTGAGTTCCACCATGTGTATCTGAAGGCACACCTGGTATGTGGGCTGGGGAAGCCGCCTTCTTGAGATGGTAGTTGAGAAGATGAAAAGGGTGTCCTTGTCAGTATGGCCTCGCCCCTCAGCCCCCAAACCCTGACGTCCTCGTCCTCACTTTGTGGAATCCTGGGCTGTCCCGTTTAGGCCAGGAGCATCCCCCAGTGTGACAACTAACCAGTACCTACTGTCCCCAGGGGTCAAAGCCACCCTGCTAGAGACCCCTGCATTGCGGCCATACCTACAGACATGTCACAGCTATTTCCTGTCAGGATATCTCTCTATGACACACTGTCCAAGACTTGGGGGTACTAGGACGGTAGGGCATTCTGTCCCCCTGCTGTGTCCTAAAACATCTTCCTGCTCTTACAGCCAACCGTAGATAGGAGCCTGTGCCCAGGAGGGCCCAGTGGGGTTTGCCGCTCTGCTGCTGGTTCAAGCCAGAGTAATGAGCCCAGCAAAGGGTGACAGTTTCCATTCCGCACCTCTAGGCCCCACTGATAATGTCCCATGGGTGCAAAAATGAGAGAGATCCCTCCTTAGCCACTACACCTACCAGCCAGGCAGCCTGGAACAGGCAGGACATGCTTACCTTGCCCTAGCCCTGGGAGATGACACTGCCCTAGGAGTCCTCCGCAGCCTCGCCTCTGCCCAGAAGCTCCCTGATGCCCACCGCGGGAGGGATCCTTGTTTGTTCTTGGTTCATTAAGGGGCTGCCCAACTGGCCACTAGGAACACAGCTCTGCAGCCAGGCCACCAGGGTACAAACCCCAGCCTGGCACCTGCTGTGTGACCTTGGAGAAATGACTTCACCTCTCTGTGCCGCAGATAGTCATCCATTAAATGCAGATAATCATAATTCTGTGTGAGATGGCAGCTGGGATCGAAACAGTGTCTGTGATTGGATGCCTGGCTGAGCAACTCAAGGAAGGAAGGTCTCTTTGGGTTCACAGTTTGAGGATGCAATCCACGGCATGGTGCTATGCACATTCAGGGTGGGTCTTCCAACCTCAGCTAGCCTAACTAAGAAACTCCTCCGAGACTTGACTCTTGGGTGACTAGATCCTATCAGGTCCACAGAATTAACAATCACAGCCTGTAAGGCGTTTGTTTGCAGCACTCCCAGACACGCTGGGTCCTGAGACAGTGTCACTTGCATTCATTATTTCTCTAGCCCTGCAGTTGCCTCCCTCCTGAGGGAGCCAGCTTGCCCAGGCAGGCTCCCGGCTGCAGCAGGTGCTGGCTCCTGGGCTCCCGACTAAAGGGTTCCTGTGGGGGTGGGTGGGTCTTGGCTTGCCTCCTGAGTGAGGTCTCCTGGGAAGGGCTCCGGGTCTGGGCTCCCACAGAGGCAGGTCTGTTTACAAACCTGCTTTGGAGACACCGGTCAGAGTGTGCGGTGCCAACTTGCCTGTTTTCCCTGGGGTTGAGATGCTGAGATACAGGCTAGATGGCAAGAATCCTACGAGATAAGCAAAAGAACGGTCAGTCTAAAAAAATAATCAGACATGACAACCGGAGGTCCCCGCTTCTAGTGGCCACTCCTTAACTCCAGATTCCCCTGCCCTTGTCATTAAGTGTAGGAGGCCAGGTTCCTGCAGGGGAGGGGACTCAGGTCCTGAGGCCACAGCTTTGCAGGCAACCTGGGGCTGCCCTGGCAAAGAGTCGCTACCAATAGATGGCTTCAAAGAAAGAATTCTCTATGGCTCCATGAGCTGGAAAGTCTGTATCAGGGTATCAGTAGTGTGTTCCTTCTGGAGGCCAAGAGCCCCCAAAGGCCCAAAGCCCTTCCTCTTGGCTTCTGTGGCCATCTGTCCCCTAGGCCTCTTCACACTGTCCTTTGTCTGAGTGTGTCCATCTGTGTGTCCACATTTCTCCTTCTGATTGACCGCCATGGGGTCTCACTGTGTTGCTCAGGCTGCTCTCAGGCTCCTGGGTTCTAGTGAGCTTGCTGCCTCTGTCTCTCAAGCGGCTAATATACAGGCACATGCCACTGCACCCGGCCCAGACTTCCCCCTTTCGATAGAGGCAACATCAAGATCCACCCTCAGCTTAGCCAGTCACACCCACGTCCAACCGAGGCCACGTCTGGGGCTGGAGGTCAGGGCTTCACATCTGAGTTTGGGTGGGGCTGGATCTGCCCGCCGCAGTGGGGTGGAGAAGCTGAGGCCACTCTGGTTTTCTGTGAAGGTCACAGATGTGAAAGACATTGCAGTACCCCTCCCCCCTCAACTCTTCTTCATCTCCTTTTAACCATCTCATGTAGCCCAGGCTAGCCTTGAACTCACTAGGTAGCCAAGGATGACCTTGAACTTGACTGTCTTGGCCCCACTTTCTGTGTGCTAGAATTCCAGGTGAATGCCACTACGCCCAGTTTATGTGGTGCTGGGGGTCACACCTGGGTTTCCTGCATGGTAGGCAAACACTCTGCCTGAGTCACCACCCCAGCCCCATAACAGTTCTTTACTGTTTGGTAGACAGGTGCATGCAATCTGTTTCAGTTTCTCGCATCTCTGTCTCCTTCCCCTACACAGGGTGCCCTTCTATTATTGATCCTCTGGTTCTGCTTCCCAGGTCACCAGCGCCTTGCAGCCTCTGAACCCAGCTGTACACTACCTGAACTCAGCTGGTGGCAGGGACACAGTCACCACGGTGTCATGGCTGCTGCTGGGCCTTCCACGGCTCCTGACGGTGGGCAACGTCTCGGCCATGTTGGATGACATGGTGAATCGAGTCTACGAAGTGATCAGCATCCAGGTGCAAGGTGGGCCTGCCCTGTGGGGACACTGCCAAGCTGACTCTGCCACCTGGCCCTAAGCGCACTGTTAAAGCAGGTTGAGCTCAGATGTGGGAGATCACTGGTTCAGGTGTATTGTTCTGTAGAGCATGGGGATGGTTTGGCTCATCGTCTGCTCACTCTGGCCCAGACCAAGTTTAAACTCAAGTTCCCATGTGCAGATTTGGGGGATTTATTTTGCCCCATCAGCACCTGCCCCCAGCATACGTGTGCACACATACACACACACAGACAGACAGACAGACACACACACACACACACACACACACACACACACATGTCTCCTCCACTCCCTTCCCTCCTCCCTAGCAAGCCCATCACCTGCCCCTGGTACACTACACTGTAAACCACAGATAACACATGGAAAACTCAAACCCTAGATATGGCCTTGTTTCAGAAAGAAATTAAAACACCTATGGCTTAAAAAAAAAACTATATCAGGGATTGGCGGATTGGCAAAGGTTTTTGAAAACATTTGGTGGTCTGTCTCAGCTCCTTAGGCCTGCTGCTGTCACTGGTGTATGAGCAAAGGGCTGGGGACTGATAACTTCCTCCTGGTGAGGCTGGGGACAGGTGCAGCTAGGCTCCTGGGTAACCTTGTCTCCGGTGTCAATCATGTTGGGGGTGGAGCCCATGACCAAAGCACTCATCTTGTCCTTCTGAAAATGTCCCTCAGTCACAGGCCCATTCCTGCAGGCCAGGGAGCATCCTTTGCTAGAACCTGCTACAGATGTGGGCTTTCACTGCGTGGTTCGGGGAGGTTCACATTGACAAGGTTTGATTCTAGATTGGAGACTGCCATAACATGTGATCATGGTACAATTGGTTATCCTGGTAAATCATGTGCATAGAAAGTAGGAAATGCATGAAGATGAATAATATTCACACACTTATTTTCCCCCAGGAGAAGAGGTTGGTACTTTGTGAGTGACCATAAGCTTTCCTGCTTGAGCTTAAACATACTTAGCTATGAGATGGTCTAGCTTTGCTCTCTTCCTTGAGGGAAGAGTAGCTCTATGTGAGGCAGGTGTTCTGGAGCCTTGGGTGGGAAGATGATGGATCCAAGAGTGGGGGCCAGGCCAACTGGAAAAGTTAGTGAAGTTTCAGATTCCCTTTAGCTCAGGAAACTTCTGATTCCCTTGGTTTACTCTTGGGCTTGTTGTGCCGTGACTACTGGGACTCAGGTCAGCCCCAGAGCCATGTGCTCAGGCCGTAACCGCTGCCTGGGATCGGCAAGCTGCCAGTGAGCATGCTTCGACCTTGCCTGAATCTGCAGGAGGCTGCACCGGAGCACCATGGAGAAGGAGGAAGCAGCTGCAATGCTGTCTCACCTGTCCCCCTTTTCCACAGATGTGAATGAGTGCTTGCACAGTGAGCTCCACGCCTGCTCTGAAGGAGAGCGGTGCCTGAACATGGAGGCCTCCTACCAATGCGTCGCTACCCAGCAGCTGAACCACACAGACGAAGGTAACGCTGGAGTCCTCAGATGGCGTGAGAATGGCAAAGAGGCCATGTCTAGGGTAGATGGCCTACAGACCTCAGCTACTCCTGCTGGCTTCCTGTGAGGGCGTAAGGTCTAGGCTCCAAAGCCTGGAGCAGAGGAATGTCCCAGGAGGCTGGAAGGCTGAAGAGAATTTGAGGTGTTGTGGGCAGAGAAGACATACTTTATTCATTGGTGCTCAGGCCACTGGACAGGAAGACAAGAGCAGACACTTAGGCACATGCTGGCACGTATAAGCCACATACGGGTGGAAGCAGGCACAAACACAGGCCAGTGCACAGGCCTGTAGGCAGACACTCGCAGGCAGGCTGGTGAAGACACAAAGGCTCTGACCTTAAGGCTACATTTATGTAGAATCATGCAAAAGTGGCATTCTTCCAGGAATAGTTATATTCCACCACTGTTTACTTTTGTATGTCCGTATCAGTCATTTTGTGATGACTCATGCCCCCTGCCCCAGATGTCCAGCAGAAGGCATCTGGGCCTGGAGATTCATCAGCGCAATGTTGTCTAAACATAAACTGGCTAGTACAGCCTCCTGTGCCCTCTGCTCCCAGGTGTAGAATGGCTACTGGGTCCCTGCAGCCGTGCCTGCTCTCCTGACAGGTCACTTTTGCATTCATTCTTTGATATGGCACCTGTCTGGCTAATGCATGGCTTACATTGGAAATGCCATGACCAGATCAGAACCCTGCTCTCAGATGCTCCCTGGAGAGTGGCCGTGGGTGGCACATGCATAGGACAGTTACTAATTTCCTGTGGTGCTGAAGAGAGAAAGAGACTCAAGGAATATTTATACCCAGCCCAAAGGGACAGGCTGAGTTTATCTCTGGCTTTGTATGGGTGACATAAAGACAAAGCTGGAGGTGGAGGCTGGGAGGCTATGGGAGGCTTTGAAAACACACACACACACACACACACACACACACACACACACACACACACA
>CABHPP010147741.1:0-49024 GCA_902168425.1 Peromyscus attwateri | reverse complement strand
GCTCTCTCTGTATTTGTTAGCTTGAATAAGAAATCATGCATACCCCCAGTGGGACCCACTAATGATGTAAAAAATATAAAATTGTACAAAAATGATCTAATATTTATAATACAGACACTTTTTGTTAGCCGAGGGAGGTACCTAGCAACCATGCAACCGGGAGGAGAGAGGCAGGCTGGGCTGTTCTGGTCGCCTGTTGTGAGGGTGATACATCCAAGGTCGGTTATTCTCCGGTGTGTAGTTCCTATTTTAATGGAAGGCTTTCCAAATTACATCCTTTGAGAGAGCAAGTGTTTATGTTACACCATCTGTCATATCTCGGGAAATAAAACAGGAAAAGCTACCCACTCAGTCTTATTCTTAGAACCTTTGCCCAGTGCTGTTAATAAGAGGATTGTTTATTGCAAAAGAAAAACCATAGATACCTCACATTTAAGCAAATACTCATTATTTCCTAAGAAATGTACATGTTCAAAACCAAGTTCTAGGTAATATATAATATTCATATTATCTATTTCTGGCCCAGATAATGGAAACCAATGTCCAGCGTTCTAAAGTTGCCTCTAAAGTATTCAGTCCTAATGGGATTCTCGATATTTTTTCATTGAGGAAAAAGCATAGGTTTCAATATATGCTATATGGGGTCTTAGCTCTTGATAATCATGCTAAAATGTAATCATGTGATATTAACTGCCATACTAATCACAAAAATGTGATTCAAAATATAACAGAGACCGATAGGGCAATGGGCTAGGGAAAAGGTTATTTCTGTCTGATGCCAATCACCTCATTTGTTCATTAGCTTGGTTAATTAAACTATTAAAGTATGTTCATATTTTATATTTGTACTTATGCGCTTATTCAAATTCTATTTTCAGAGCCCAGAAGCTGTTAAAAATTTATTTTCTTTCAACATTTGCCAAGGTCTCATTATTTTTTGAGACAGCCCTATTGGCATAATTCAGATGAAATATTAATACATAAAAATGTCTCACATGCTAATCCCATGAGCATAACAGTGTTTTCCCATTTGCAGGCTTTGATAATGGCAAGTATGTGTTGTGTTTCTATTTAAACCAAAATGAAAGCTAATTATGAGCAACTAATGAATGAGCTGCCACTATGCGAGAAGCTACTGGCAACTCCACGGTCACCTATTGCTGTAAATAATATTCTGGAAGCTTCAGTATATAGAGGAATATTAACTATCCTATAATCTAGACTATGCTGCCTCCATGTTAGACATGCACAAGGCATCGTGACGGACTAATTCTGGCATTTTTGTCCGTTATTACAAATGAATGTGGTATCATACAAAGATTAGTACTTAAATATGGGTGGCTAAATGCAAGTCATCTTCAGCTGTTGGCATGTGAGGGGCATGGTTAATGTGTGGGATGCCATGTAAATGGGAGTTCCTTACCTTCTCCTTGCTCTGAAAAAATCCAAAAATGAGGAAGCATCAGCACTAATCTGATTCTTTTGACTCACATGTATGTTTTCTGTCTAGGCTAATGCATGTCTAGCATGTGCATGACTCACATGCATGTTTCCTGTCTAGTCTAATGTATGTCTAGCATGTGTGTGACTCACATGTATGTTTCCTGTCTAGTCTAATGCATGTCTAGCATGTATGTGACTCACATGTATGTTTCCTGTCTAGGCTAATGCATGTTTAGCATGTGCGTGACTCACATGTATGTTCCCCATCTAGTCTAATGCATGTCTAGCATGTGCAAGGCCATGGTTTCAATCCCCAGCACTGCAAAAAGGAATGTTAACTTCTTTCATCACATCTTCTGGTTTTTCTATCTAACCTAAGTAAGTTCTAATAGTTGAGGGATTTGACTTGAGATCCTTGAAAGAGCATCATTTCTGATGGAGTTTTTTAGTTTGAACTTCTTTCTCTTAAGATTTAACAAGCACTGATTTTGGACTTTGTGCTTTGTGGTAATTATGTAGAGTTTCAAACTTTCTGAATACAAATAATCAGGTTCAGGAATGCGGAAAAAAACCTTTAAAAGGTAAACTTCAAAAATAGATGGCAGAGAAGTCACCTCAAACCTTCCACAGACCCAGTCAGATCTCCAGAGAGTGGTTGTCCTGCCATCCTTTGACTACGTAAACATGAGCTGTCTAGAAAGCTTTCCCGACAAAGCAGGAGATGACTGTATATAACACAGTATGAGTAGACAACAGAGCAGGCTGAGGCTTGCAGAGACGGGCTGAGCATCTGCCCCATCAGCACCTGGGTGTTCTGGGGTACCCTGTTATGTCTCTTCTCACAGAGGGCAGTGAGTTGTTCAGAGAGGACACTGGACCCTGAAAGACTGTACCAAGGAATTCATGCTTGTTTGAATAGTTCTTAGGAGATAGGTTTCTGGTATTTTTACAGTATGAAGAAAAATTGGTTAAATTATAATTTTTAACAAGTTAAAAATCAGTTATCTACTTTCCTTTGTACATGTGTGTGCACATACCATGTACACACCCATACACACACACACACACACACACACACACACACACACACACACTACTACTACCTTTAAGGATCTAGAAACTAACAGCTTCTAAAGAAGAAATATATCTTACATAGCTTCTTAAGAAGAAACATATCTCACCGGATTTTGAACAGTTTGAACTGATTTTGAACATAGAACCCGACACTTCTGTGTGGCGTGTAAATGTTATCACTTGGGGCTGAGGATGTAGATTGGTAATACAGCACTTGCCTAGCATAGGAAAAGCCTTGGATTTGATTCCCAGCACTGAATAAAGAAGTTAGCATTTAAAATATGTCATTAAATACTGTAACAACATGCACTTTCTCTGTCTTTAGTTCCATAGATACTATGATAACTCCATGGAACTGCTATATTGCTACTTTTTAAAATTCTTTGACAATTTTGTATTGCTCCTTAAAAAAAAAAATAACCTAGAAAGTTCACTCAGCCAAAATGTAATACAAGTTGTAAATAGCCTACAGTGCATCAGAAGAAAGGCCTGGTTCGCTACCAACAAGAGAAAGGTAACCAATTGTCAACATTTTCTTTAACATAAATACTCACTAATATGGATGATCTGGGGGCTCTGTACATAAGAAAATAAGTTTGATGACCTAAAATAGGAACTTCCTCTATATTTCCTTTAAAGACACAGTATGTTCATTTCTGAAAAATAAGTAGTAAAGTGAAATGTAAAGGAGTCAAATAGTGCTGGCAGTCTCATCAAGGAAGGAATAATTTCAACCAAGTACTAATCAAAAAACACACAGAGATAACTTCTACTTCACGATAAAATTTTTAAAAATCAAGATGAGCTAAATGCATAGCCAAGCCTCACCTGTGCTCCTGTTACTTCCTATTCCCTGGCTGATGTGCCGTGCTAGAGCTCCTGTGAGCAATGGGAAGGAGGAAGGCCGAGGATGCTATAAGCAGGTTGGAAAGGATGCCCAAATCCACCTCCCTCTCTGACAGCAGCCCTCCTCCCAGAGGCGGGATCTGTCCCAGGCCAGCTGGACCAGATGAACTGGTAATGGAAAATGGTCTTGGGAACACGTGCAAGGCCGGGCACACGTAAGAGTGGAAGGAAGGTATTGTCAGGCTCACGTTACTTCTGATCTTAGAGAAGACAGGGACTCTGCAGGTTTGTAACAGCTTAAGCAGACTCGGAAGCTTGAAATTTAGAGAAAAAACAAGTCTCTTTGGGTACTGGATTGATACTGTACTAATTATAAGGTAAACTCTGAGGGGTATAAGAGGTATAGACATTCGGTGCTCCTTTTCTAAATATGTATTGAACTTATATGATGCACCAGGTGTCATGAGTACTAGGCACATTGCAGTAAACAACAAAACAGTATGGAGCAAGGAGTCTTCCTTTAGAAGAGTACATCTTAGCAGGAGAAGACAACCAGTACAATAAATGTGTAAATTACAAAGAAAATAGCGACCGTTCCTATGGCATAGTGTAAGTCACAAAAAGGGCCTGGGTTGTAAACTTTAAATGAATATTCGGAGAAGGCTTTGTGTAAGAATTGGATATATGAGTAGACACTTGAAAGGTGTAAGACAGAGTAAGCAATAGGGATACCTGGGGAAGGAACATCCCCGTGGAGAGAAGTGCAGCCAACCAGAGCTACACACAAGCAAAGATGTCTTTCAAGGTAGCAAGGAGGTTGGTTGATGTGTGGTGGAGAGGAGAGCCCTAACAGCTAGAAGAATGCCATTAACAATTTTACTAAAATGAGATTGCCATTTGGAGCAGCAGGTGTAGGCTTGATAATCTGGTGATGGCTGTTTGGTATCTAAGTGGAGAGGATGTGTGTGTGATGTTCCGGGACAAGACATGGCTGTTGATGGAAACATAGGTGTTGTTAGGCTATAGATAGCATTTCAAGTTATGAGACCTGAGACCAGTGGGGCTGCAGGCTTTCTGTATGGCAGGGAAATGTTCCATGAAGAGACAAGAGTGAATCTCGGTTCAGCCTAACTTAGGTACCAAGGCTGGGCCAAAACTTCAAAAGTCTGACACCAATTTGCTTACATTGGCACAGCACAATTTTGAAAAAAAAAAGTTTTTGATAACAGTTAACTCCATCCCGTGAGTACAACAAAGCTTAAGACATGTTTACATTGAGGTGCTTTACAAAGTACATATGGCTTCTTCCGTAAAGATGGCTTCTGTTGAGTTAGAAACAACACTCAAGATACAAGCCTAGAAAGAATGACAGTGGAAAACATAGTACTGTTGTAAAGTAAAAGTAGCGTCACTCACAAGGATGAGTTTTATGATCTAGAAGCAATGGTCAGGGTTTTAGTGGGGAAACGTCTGGGATAACAAACATAATATTCTGGAGGATATGGGTGGAGCCCGGCTCAACTGGTAGCAGTGGATTACCAGATTGTAAACTACATTTTACCCCAGCATTCCAGGAGAACAGCCAAATATCTTCTCCCTTTGGAGAGATGAGCTGTGTGTTTAACATTTCCTGACTTCTCTGGTGCTTATCTGTGCATGCAAGGACCTTTTGCCCTCTACTGTCGGGCATCTGCAGGACATAAAAGGAGACAGCGTAGGCTGCTCCTGTGTCCATGCCACCTTTAGGAGACTGGATAGAATGAATGTCAATATTCCCATGTACAGAACTACAAACAGAAGAGAAGTCTCCAGAAGAGAGGATTGGGGGCTGGAAATAGTTCTCACAAGGCACAAATTTTTGCCTCAGTATACAAAATAATATTCTAACAACCATGCCTGTCAGCAACCAAAGAGGCTGCCTCTCTGGCTTTTGAAAGTATCTCTTGGGATCCAAGACTATCAGCAAGAAGAAGGAAGAATGAAGCCTGCTAATTCAGGTGTCACCCAAGAAATATATCATATACTACATCCCAGAAGCCATCTACATGTTGTCTATATACACTAAATTGAGGACCTAGTAATTATGTACTTAGACCAATGTTACCAAGTATGTTTGGGCTCTAGATGGCTGATAGCATTGTATCTGAGGAGAATGCCACCAACATCCTCCCCACCCATCTCATGCTTTGTGAGTTTAGAGACAGTCTTTTCACTGCTGACCTCTACAGTAGTCATTTTTTATTTCCACTCCTGTGTAACTTGAAGATACTACTTGACTAACAGAACGAACTGTACAGAGAATTCACAGTTCTTCAGGGACTCAGCTCTATTATTACCCACATGAGGGTGGGAATGATGGGAGGAAAAGAGGTCAAAGGAGGAGGTGATTGAAGGCAAGTGGGTGGGACTTGCTTAAATTGCACTATCTGGGCCCCGAACACCCACAAAAGTGTTCCATTTTGGGATGTTAATACAGAAAGTATATGCATAAAATAAAAAGTTTAAAAAGAATTATTGAAAATCACTAGTGAGAAAGTTTATGTGTCCCTTAGAGATAAACATAGCATGGACGATACTTAATATATTTGAAAGTTTGAGTTCTAAGCCTATTATTTTGTTTATGTTTCTAGATACAAAGAAGATTATTATATTAAACTCTTACTGGCATGTGTTGGGTTTGTTGTTTATACTGCATCTTGTCCCATGAAAATTGAAAAGCAGCTTTTCAAGCATGAACACTCATTCACTCACCTTAGCTAGCTTTGAAGAGAGCAGGAGACTCAGTATGATTCAGAGTTGTAGACATTTGTGATTTCCTGCAGACTGAAGAGCTCAACAGAATCTTAGAAAAGCGACTCTCACGAGTCACTGAGTTGTGTGAGGATTGCTGATTGTTGTTGCCGCTGTTGAAAGCACTAGGTGTTCTCAAATCTTTGATTTTCTCCTTATCATGTTATTAAAAACTAAAAAAAATAAGATGACAAAATCTCTCTTTCTTCAGCCAGCTATAGAATTTATACAAATTAAAAACCACGCGATTCACGTGTCAAGGAAGACTTTGTGAACAGCTTACCTGAAAACATGAGGTGGGAGCCACGTTCCCGTGTCCAGTGTCAGTGAACGGAGAGTGTTGGGAGACAGGAAGAGTGGTTTGGAACCCACACTGTGTCACTTGTGTTGAAAACGCCCGTCTGGCTTGCTCTTTATAAGCCAGAGATAGAAAAAGAGGGACAAAGGCCTGAGATACCTTCTCAGCCCTGCACTCCGTCACAGTGTGGCACGTGTGGAATTGTTGGCTGACACTATCCCTGCTAACCAGAGGTACCTCCGTGACCTTAGCCTAATCGCCAATGAATTCCAGTCTGAGCTGCACCTCTCTCAAGATAGCCTTGAGCATACTGTTCTAGTCCAAAAATTGTACCGTTTCACACAGGTGGCGTGCTTTTCTTGCCAAATATAGGAGCCAGCTCAACAAAGGACAACATAAGGCATAGATGCTTAAAACAAATAAATAAATAAAAGTACCCAATTTGGAGTCTGTCCAGCTGTAGGCACTAGGCAGCTGCCCTGAGTACATCCTTCTCTGGTTTCCAGAGCGAGTGAGGAAGAAGGAAGGTTGAGATTTCTGGATATGTATTCCCTTCTCCCTCCCCCCTCTTTTCACAAGTTCCATCCCCGAAAAGTAAAGTGTAGAGGTTCCCTAGCCTGCCTTAAAGCCGGTGCAAGACCATGAGAAAGAGTGGAATTATTGCCGTTCAGACAGGAGAATCAGAGTTTGGTCCCTAGAATACATGTGGAAGGCCACGTGTGCTGGTGTGTGTTGAGTTTGTTCCCCAGAATCCGTGTGAAAAGCTAGATGTGGCGGTGTGCACTTGTGAATTCAGTAAGTAGAAGACAGAGCAGCAAACTTCGCCAACCATAGACCAGTGAGACACCTTGCCACAAAAGAATATGGTGGACAGCTTCTGAGGAATGACACCCAAGATTGTCCTCTGAGTTCCACGTGTTCACACAGATACGTGTGCACTTGCCCCACACATACGTGAAAAGAAAAGAAAACATATACTGGATCTTTGTGGCTCCCAGAAATTCATTTAAATTGAAAGCAAGGCTTTGTTTTTGCGGCAGTGTTTCCCTCCCCGCCCCCTCCCCCGAGCTCTGGAGTAGGGGACTCCGGAAAGTCAGATTAAGCTTTAAGATGTACAGACCGTGCTCCTCACCCCCATGTGTTTTGATTTGCCAAAGCAAACGTAGAGGAGAGACATCGTCAGAAAGAAAATCTCTGGTTCTGACTGCCTCACTGGCGAGCGTAGCCAGGCCTTTCTCCTTCCTGCCCTGGACCATTGTATAGTTGCTTCTTCCCTGTGAAGCGCTTTGCCGTCTCTCATCAACCATCCTCTCCCCATTCGCCTAGTTAACTTCTCTAGGCTCAGCACATCTCAATGTGGACGTTGCTTCCTCCGTGACAGGAGTGACCCTGTTAACCCCCATGGAAGACACACTCCTCCAAGGACTGCCAGCAACCACCCTTGCATCCCTTCTAATGGCTTACTTTGAATTAACATTTACCTCCCTGACTAGCCGTAATTTATGCTGTGGTTGGGGCTTGCTCCTTATGATTTCCCGGGACTCCTAACTACCAAGTGTTTAGTAAATATTTGATGACTGATGGAGTGAACGATTGCTGGCATGCTTGTTTCCACTCTCCTTAGTTTACGCCAGATCTGTTGCCGTCGAAAGAGTTACTAGTAGCTTGAAAAGTCTTATCACCAAATGCCACTCTGTGGCTCTCACCCAGGAAGTAGGAAAGGGTGATAGAGCCTGCCTGAAGCGGTGATAGAATAAAGGCACAGTCAAGAACCAAAACTGTGCCAGTAGCTTTCTCCAAGGGCCTCTGGGAAAGAGGAGCTGTCCAGCGCCTGTGGCCACAGTAAGAAGCCACATGCCATGTCCAGAACCGGTTGAGTGCTTTTGTTTGAGTCCATCACAATTTCTAGGTGGATCTTTAATCTCTAGATGTCTTAATGATTCTGTCATCCAAGTGGGAAAAAAAATTAGCAGTCTGTGATCTAGGAGGTAGTAAATAAATATCATCCAGCTTGAACTTTTGTGTAGTTTTTATATCCTAGCCAAATTGATTTTTTTAAAGGACATATCTGACATTCAGAGAATTCTCGGGTTTACTGAAACTCGGCTGCCCTGACAGTGGACTGGCCCATGTGGTAGGGGCTCTATAACAGCTGTTTCATGGCTGCTCACTTGAATGATAAGCTAATTTTAGAAAGTGACAGGCAGCTTCAGGTCACTTTGAAGACAGCCAGCAAAAGTCAATAAATGATTATCATCAAAAAAAATGATTGATTATCCATCATGTAAAATACTTTTCCTCTTTCAGTGATAAGTATGAAATTCCTGCTTTTGGGCATACTATCTGAGCATTCTACCACTGAGCTACATGCCCTGCCACTAAAGAGCATCTGAACAGAATGTTTAGGCCCTGAAAGGACTTTGTCTCTCTAGATTTTATTGGTTTGTTTGGCGAGTTGGGGGAGAAAAAGTGTGAGGGTGAACTAAGTATTCACGGCATTAAAAGGCAGGATGAGGTCCTTCCTGCTGGTTTTTGTTTGATTTTAAGATAGAGTCTCATGTAGTGCAGGCTGGCCTCAAACTCTGATGTATGGAAGGCGATCTTGAATTTCTGGTCCACCTGCCCCCACTTCCTAATGCGGGGATTACAGGTGTGTGCCATCACATCTGGTTTGATATCTTTACCAAATAGAAATGAGCTGACTGCGTCTCCATTGTTCCTGCCAAAAGGGGATGACAAATTGTTAGTATCAATTGTGAGGTATCTGATACCTAGGAGACATGAAGACTGGTGTGCCAGAAACTGACATTGATTTTGAAAAGCTTTTGGATAAGGCTTTCTGTTATGTAAAGGGTTCAGATAGATTATAAGTGATATGAGCTGATTCCAAAGAAAACCAAGGTCATACTAACTAGTATTTGAAAATACTTAATACTACTTAAGATGGTTAATTGATTTAGAGATTATACTACTTAAAATAGTTAATTGATTTAAAATTGAAATTGACTTACTCTTTATTTGACCTCAATTTTATATAGGTTAAGAGATTGTAAATTCTAGGGCGGATGGTGGCGGTCCACACATTTAATCCCTGTACTTGGGAGGCAGAGGCAGGTGTATTTCTGTGAGTTCGAGGCCAGCCTTGTCTATAAAGTGAGTTCCAGGATAGCCAAGGCTACACAAAGAAACCCTGCCCTTCCCCCCAAACAAAAGATAATTATAAGTTCCTTCCTTTATGAAAAATGGTTTAAGAGAAATTTACTAAGGAAGACAAGAACCTCTTGTCTTCCCTATGCCTTGGTTAAGCTTTAACCCCCCAAGTTGACTCAGTAGAGGATAATGCCTTCTGGAGAACTATTCTGCTACTGGAGGGTGTGTTCGTACAGTGATGGGGAACGGAAGCAGACGTTGCTGTGTCAGAGAAACATTGCAGCTGCTCTGTAGAGGGATACCAAGGGGACTTCTTCCTAGGGGCTCGTATGCTGCAGGGCTCTTGGCTGAGTGCCATGAGAGAGAGCAGAGGAGAACACCTGACCCTTGCCAGAGCTTTGACTAGCACGATAAGTGAGAAATGTGATAGAGCAGGCTCTGTGTGGAGTACATCTCCCGCTGCTCTGCGCCCCTTACTTAAGGATCAGTAGGTAATCACTCACTAAATTGCAGGTTAAAACTCCACATGAACTTGGCAATTGGAGCTAGTCCAGTTCACTTAGATTTGAAAGGTTAAACAAACAAACAAACAAAAACACCGAGTCTCACGAAATGTAAGAGCCCCATCACTGTACGAACACACCCTCCAGTAGCAGAATAGTTCTCCAGAAGGCATTATCCTCTACTGAGTCAACTTGGGGGGTTAAAGCTTAACCAAGGCACAGGGAAGACAAGAGGTTCTTGTCTTCCTTAGTAAATTTCTCTTAAACCTTTTTTCATTAAGGAAGGAACTTATAATATCTTTTGTTTGGGGGAAAGGCAGGGTTTCTTTGTGTTGGCTTCTGCCAACATTGATATGGGGTTCTCATCAGGCTCTCTGATGTCAGGGCCTGAGTGGGCAAGGGCAGATACCACTCACCATGCCAACCAAACGCCTGCTATGTTCCCTGTTCCACACTGGACCAGCTCTAGGAGGCCGGTGACAGAGGCCCTCCAGGAGGTGGCAGCCAAATCTGAGGTCCCTTGGCACAAGGATTAAACAAAACATGTGCAGGGGGAGTTCTCTGTCTGCTATTGGAACTCACAGACTCCTTCCGTGAGGCGCAAATTCCCCCAGGTAATGAAAGTTACTCTACAGTGAAAAACTGGGGAGGCATTCTTTCTAATGTTATCAAATCTTAAAAGGACATTTTTCCCTAGGAATAATTGTATTCAACTGTAGACAAGAAAACCTGTTTGGCTCCAGATACAGTTCCTTGAAGGGTCCATCTCCCTGAGTGGCTGCTTCAGCTATTGGCACACATCCCCTTCACAGTTCTGGCTTGGCTACTTATTTTCTATATTTTGTATAGCACAATTCTACAAGGAAGAAGAATGGAGTGGAGGGTAACATTGAAAGCCACTAACAATCTTTCCAGTCAATCCAGAGCCCATTGAAAACAGGTTCCTTCCAGAGCTCATGTGGATGGTCTAGACCAGTGCTTCTCAACCTTTCTAATGCTGCGACCCTTTAATACAGTTCCTCATGTTGTGGTGACCCCCAACCATAGAATTATTTTTATTGCTGCTACATAACTGTAATTTTGCTACTGTTATGTAATGTAATCTGTAGTGTGAAATCTGTGTTTTCCAATGGTCTTTAGTGAACCCTAGGAAAGAGTTGTTCAACCCCCTAAAGAGGTCATGACCCATAGGTTGAAAACCTCTGGTCTAGACTGCTGTCTTTCTAGTGAAGATAGTAGATCCAATTTACTGATTCTAGAGGCCTCATCCAGAGGAATGTGGTGTTCTGGTCCCCCGGACATACTGCAAAGACCCTCAGCGTGCACCAAGCAGCTCATCCCTTAGGGGCCCCAGCAGAATCTCCAGCACTAAAGAATACACTGTGGGCTAATAGACCCCATCTCTCTACAGGTGGTGGTGCATTGGTTTTCTTGCTCTTCCTCTGTGAGTTAGGTAAACAGCGCATCCCCAGGACTCAGTGCAAACCCCCAGACCCAGTAGCCTCTAATTCTCACATCTCTCTAGTAATAAAAATGTAAAAGATCATTATAGTCTTCTCTCCAAGGCCATGCCAAAGTTGAGAAGGCCTTCCTACCCCAACAGTAGAGAAAAGCTAATAGAATACACCCTGCTATGCATAGGGAAAGGCTTCCTTTCTCAGGTCATGACTTCAAGAACACTGGGGACAGTATTTTCTGGGGACTGACATACAGCATCAAGGTCAAGATGTGTGTCAGAGCCCTTTCCTCCTCCTCTGCCAACCTTCTTGTGCTAGAGTTTCCCATACCCTTCTCAGAGTCTGCTCTGGTCCTTGTCCTGCCCCCAGACATGCACTCGGTACATACCCACTGCATCAAGTAGTTCTTGATTCATTTCTTCCTTGTCTAGGTATAAAGTGCCCTTTAGAGTAAGAGGGGTTTTTTTTGGTAGCAAAGATACACCTCTACCCATTTTATTTAGCTGTATCATGACATTGCAATGCAGAATTTGATTACTAGTAGCATTATTCTCGTGCACCCATGACAGACCAAGACTGCAGTGTTTCCTACAGAAATAGATGTGAGAATTTGTTCATCCTGCTGTGGTTATGGGAGAGAGGCTTGGTGATGAGAGTTCAGAAGTTTGATTGGGAATTTGTCTCTCCCCATTGGTTGCAATTACAATGTGAGTATTGAGGGCACGCTCCCATTTAACCTCGTTCTCCTCTTTCTGCAGCGCCTGAGATTCTCCGAGGCTGTGCCTATGGACCTGAGGTGGACATGTGGTCTGTAGGGATAATCACCTACATCTTGTAAGTGACGAAAAGCAACCTGTATGCAAACGCCTTTGTGTAACATTATCTAGGTATTAATAATTCTCATGACAACCCAGGTTACCCTCTGACCTTTGACTTTTTGTGATGTTCCTTTTTACAATAACTGCACTGATAGCATAGTCTCAAATGATGTGATATTCTGTTTTACACTAACCAGGCCAATAGCATAGTCTCAAAATCAGTACTACTTTTTACTTTATCATTTCCCTGGAGGGTAGAAGCTTTTGGGGGCTTTTCCTTAACTGATTTTCCTATATAATATACCAACATTTGGGGAAATATTTAATGAGCATAATAAATGTGAAATTCAAGTTCACTTGTCACACTCTCTGGTTTTATTTACTTGTATTTTTTTAAACAGACTGTTAGCCCTTTTAAGAGATCTGTTATTTGTTTCTTAAGAAATCCCAAATGAGCATGTTTCATATCAGAATATTTCAAGCACATTTAGCTATTGATTTATTTTCTTATATGTTAAGATTTCAAGGGCCTTGGGCTTAACACTGAATCAAATGGCCTGATAATTCATTCTCTGCTCACTCCAACTTCATTACCAAGCTGCTGTCTAATAAAAAATAATTTCAGGAAATTTGCAAAGTGGTGATGGGATTGGAGGTAATAGTGAGGGAAATCATATGGGAAGGTGGCTGTGGAAAGCCTAAAGGGAGATATCAGTGCACCCAAGACTTAATGCACAGTAAGCACACACGTTGGCCATTTTGAAGGGAATGCAGATAGTTTTGGGAACCCATAATATGAAGCTGTATAGAAACATTTTCCAGGGTTCCAAAGAGCCCATTATCATAGGTGAGCTACCCTCACCCAATGCATAGCAGAATGACTTAAAGCATAAGACAGTTACCTTCTCATCATCTTAGAGGCTGGAAGCCTGAGGTCAGGGTGGCTGCAGAGTTGGGCTCTGTAGAGCAGCTTCTTCTGAGTTTCCAGAAAAGTTTCTTTGTACTCTGTCCCCATGTGGCAAAGAGAGAGAGAATCTTAGCTCCTGAGCTTTGTGCAAGAATACTTCATGATGCCGAGCAGTGGTGGCACATACCTTTAATCCCAGCACTCAGGAGGCAGAGGCAGACAGATCTTTGAGTTTGAAGCCAGCCTCATCTACCAAGTGAGTTTCAGGACAGCCAGGGCTACACAGTGGAAAACCTGTCTCAAAAAAAAAAAAAAGTTGTTGTTTGGTTATTGGGTTATTGGGTTATTGGCTCTTTTGTTGTTGTTTTTGTGGGGTGGGGGGATGCCACCCAGCTCCCAAATAAATCATACATGGAGACTTATTCTTACTTATAAATGCCCAGCCTTAGCTTGGCTTGTTTCTTGCCAGCTTTCCTTAACTTATATTATCCCAGCTACCATTTGCCTCTGGGCTTTTCCCATTCTCTTACTTCTGTAAATCTTACCTTACTCTGTGGCTTGCTTCGTAGCTGAGTGGCTGGGCCCTGAAGTCCTCTTCCTTCTCTGGCTACTTCTTTTTTCCTCCCACATTTCTCCTTCTATTTGTACTCTCTCTGCCTGCCAGCCCTACCTATCCTTTCTCCTGCCTCGCTATTAGCCGTTCAGTTCTTTATTAGACCATCAGGTGTTTTAGACAGGCAAAGAGTAACACAACTAGACAGAGTTAAAAAAATGCAACATAAACAAAAGTAACACTCCTTAAAATAATATTCTACAACAAAAAGTACTTCATGATAGGAGGTGAAAAACCCAAACTACACTGTCCTTGTATGCTTTATGTCAGTTTGACATAAGCTGGAGTCGTCTGAAAGGAGGAAAACTCAGCTGACAAAATGACTCCATAAGATCTAGCTGTAAGGCATTTTCTTAGTGACTTATAGGGGAGGGTCCAGCCCATTGTGGGTGGTGGTCCTGGGTTCTATGAGAAAGCAGGCTGAGCAAGTCATGGGGAGCAAGCCAGTAAGCAGCACCCCTCCACAGCCTCTGTAGCGGCTCCAGCCTGGAAGTGTAGCCTGAAATAAACCCTTTCCTCCCCAGATTGCTTTCATCATAGCATTTCACCACAGCAATAAAAACTCTAAGACATACACAAATAAGGATTCTTTTTTGTCTCTAGAACACACCTGTCCCAGGTTGTAATTTTGGATTGAAATGTATCCTAAAGGGTCGAAGCCTCGATGCTGTAAGAGAACTTGAGGGACATGAGAATAGAACACTAAGTTGCATTCACTCTGAAAAACTGTAATACACAATAAGTAAAAGTCCATGGAAAGGCTACTGTCATGGGAAAGGAAGCGGGAAATGAGACCATATCCTTGAAAACAACTTCCCCTAGTCCATTACCAAATCACACAAATTCATTTTTGTATTTCTTATATTTTCATACACTTAGGCCTATAGTAGGTGATGGATGAAAACGACAGTGCCACTCATGACTAATATCTTTCAGTTCCCCGCCTCTGTCAGGCCTGAGTCTGTGGACATTTCATTTACCTGTAGTCCGTACTATCGTGACGTCCACCTGGCAAGGATCATTGGCATGTCTGTGGACTGTACCACTGGACTCACGTGTCTCCTTTATTCAGCCTTCATGTCCACTGAGTCGGGGACTGGTGACTTGAGGCTTTGCCGTCTAGACATTTGGATTATTGCGCTGGGTGGTTCAGAACCGAAGGAGAGGAGAAATAGGGGTAAAGGTAGCATTGGGATCTATTCTGTTGATGCCTGCCCGGGAAAACTATGTTGTGAACATCACTTAAGGCTCAACATCATTGCCCAAATGAGGACCTGTTCTTTATCCACTTCTATACATGTACATAAACTCTGGGCTTTATCTTTTCATAAATTCATCAGTAGACAATTGTTACTTCCTGTGTCTCCATGTGTTTGTGTGGGTGCACATGTATGTGTGTATACGTAGGTACTTATGTGTGCACTCATGTGAAGGCCAGAAGACAGCCTGAGGTATCATTTCTCAGGAACTAACTGTCATCATATTTTGAGGCCGGGTCTGTCACTGACCTGTAGTTCGCCGAGTAGGCTAAACTGCTCGGCGAGCACACTGTCTCGACCTTTCCGTTGCTGAGATTGCAAGTGTGTGCCACCACACCTGGCTTTTTAAAATGTGGGTTCCGGGGATCAACCTCAGGTCCTCATGCTTGCATCTCTGAGACAGCTGAGCCATCTCCCCAGCCCCTAATTCTTGTTGAAATGGAGACCTCTGTCCCCTCCGCCCCTCCTCTTGTGGCAACTGCTGCTTTACTACTTTTCACTCCTTACAGTTTCTGCTCCCCACCACCACCGTCTATTTTGTGCCATGGCCTCGCCATTTCTGAAGGTGATTTTAGTTTGGAAACAAAGTTCCGTGACTGGTTGTCCCAGGAGTTCTGGACCTTTTACCTTTGAGCTGCAGCATTTGGCATCTGATGGCCATAGTGATCAGATAGGTGTCCTATACAACCTCCCTTCAGTTTTCAACACTGCAGTTAATCCCAAAGGCGGGGAGCCACCCTGTTCAGCCCGTTTATACGCCGGGCCCTGTACAACCCCCGTGATTGCTTAGACTTCCACGGCCGTACCACCGAGGGAGCACTACACCACGTGTGGGCACGTGATTCCCACTCTGTGCTGCAGTCCTTCTGTTCTGACATTTCAGCCTGACATGATGTCAGTTGTTGGCCTCTGTCATCAGAGAAGAGCCCTTGATAATCCTGAGATGAAGTTGTTCGAGGACTGTGACTTTTGAATTCTTATTGTCTTTGGATTTCAGAATGGGGAACGTAAGGACCCTCCTGAACAAGCTGCCTGCTTTCTCCATGATGAACCAGTAGCAGGCAACTCTTTCCTAGCGTTGGGGAGGTTAGGAGAGTCAAGGCGAGGGACCTCCTCACCCCTGTGTGCTTACACCCCCTTGCACAGGTGGGTCAGGTGCAGGGTTGTCTGAACACTTAGCACACGAGAGTGCCCTGCTGAGCCTTTTCACTCCTAGTTCCGCCTTCTCCCAGATGGCTGCCGAATGTTTGCATGAGACAAATACCCTCCCATGGAAACATTTCATGAGCACAAAGGACATGAGAAGTGACTTCTTCCCAGAAGCTGTCATTTTAGGAAGCATTTCATTTTTCCATGCTCTGTAGCTACCTGGCTGGCTCAGAGGAAGAATTGAAGAGGATATCTTTTAAACTTTTCATATTTCCTCACTTGATTTCCAAAGGGAACATGTATAATATATGCCGGGAAAGACCATTTTTCGTTTTTTTTTCCTAACATAATATTTTTATTATTTGGGAGTTTCACATAATTCACTTTCCAGTCTTCCCAGGTTCACCCCGCCCTTGTGACCTCCCCCACAGAAAAGAAGATACAAGAAAAAAGAGAGAAAGAAAAAAAATACTAAGTCTAATTTGTGTGGCCCATATACTCACTTGGAACATGGTCCAACTCCCAGTGGCCAGCCCCTTAAAGAACACTGAGTCCTTCCCGACCCCACCCCTGGAAAGGCCTTTGATTGGTTTGAGCTGCCTTTCTTTCCCACCTCGTGATGAGAACAGTCACTTCTCTGTCACCAGTGCAGGCTTGGAAACCCCAGAGCAGACTCGAGCTTTTCCTGCCCTCCCTTATAGTGTCAGAGGTGCTTCCCGTTCTCACACTCTGTTTCTTTTTCTACTGACCCTATAGTAGAAAACGTAGGTGAATGTGGTCAGACATCTTTAAAATGAGGGTCATTTACAAGAATGAAATCAACCCACGCTGCTCGTCTGTTGGCTGCCTGTGGCGACTGAATTAATAGCTTTATCTCTATTTTTGTTTCAGTCTGAAATCCACACTAGATTAATATATGGAAACATCACACTTCTAATTGTTGTGGATTTCTATTTCTGTCTACTTTTAAACTTATATTCTTAATTCTTCCATTTTATACTAAATTGGAGGCCTATCAATCTAATATGTCTTTTAATTTTTAAGAAAAATCTGCTGGAAAAATCATTACCATAATGTCTATAATATTAGCCATTTCAATTGTTGTATTTTTGTGCTTGTTGTTGTTATAGCTTTTAAAAGAAATGTGGTTTCACTATTCTTACTTCCTGCAGGTGAGGTTGTGTTTTTATGTTATCATAAATTACAACAAAACAATCACACACATGTACAGGTAGAGTTATTTGTAAGGAATATAGAAAGAAAGATCTTGAATTTTTACAGAAATTTGATGAAATATACCTCCTCTTTTAAAGGTATTTGACTCTATTTTTTTCCCCTCCAGACTTTGTGGATTTGAACCATTCTATGACGAAAGGGGTGATCAGTTCATGTTCAGGAGAATTCTGAATTGTGAATATTACTTTATCTCCCCCTGGTGGGATGAAGTATCTTTAAATGCCAAGGACTTGGTAAGTGTGACCCAAACAAAATGACATAAATAATTTTTTAAGCAAGAAATAGTGAAATACATCTTAAAATAGACTGCTTTTCCCATCATTATTTCTTTGTAGCTATAAGGTGTTTTAATTTAAAAGCAACACTGACGCATTCCCCTTATGAAGAAAGAAAAACAGATGTCCCTTCGGTCCTCATTAGCTGACTCATCATAGCATTAGTTACAGAATCTTTGCTACCTGGTAACTGTAGAGCCATTCAAACAACACTGCACGATGGAGTCCAGACACCATTCACACAGAATTCTGGTTGGATGTGGCTTCTTCACCTCGATGTAGATGTACTTCAAATAAATAAATCGAATTTTTGAAAATGTTTAAGTTTATTAAAATACTCCAACAGTAGCATGAGCCCGATTATGCGGCACTGGAATTATAAACAAGATCCACTCCGTTAATAGAGTGGCTTACCGTTTGCCTTCACTACTTTGCAGTCAGGCTAATACATTAATATTCAAGAAATCCCTTCGAGAGAGAGCTCTGCCTCCTCTAGCAGAAGGTGCAGAAGGATGCTTGTATACGATGGAAACTGTGTACAATTGCAGCCATCATTCCTCCGGAGAGAAAAAAAGTGTGCCAAAATAATGGAGTTGATTTTTGAATCATTTAAAGGTTAAAGGGTGCTTTAGGAGTTTTCTAGTCATGAATTTGCTAAGTGTGCCAAAGATTACCAGCAGAAAGGCACTAATTAGCACTCACTCAAGTTTCTAGAGCCCCTTTCCGAGGACTCCTCCCTCCAAATACTTTTCCCTTTTCTCTTCGTGTTATTTCATGGAACATTCTTTAGGACCTGTGGCTTTTCTAATGTGAGTAGCAAGGGAGGCAGTCTATATGGGTATGTGGGTGTATAACCCACTCCTGACCATCTCTTGAATACATCTGCTTCTTTCCTCCTCCACTCCCACTGTCTCAGACCAACTCCCACCCTCTCCCATCTGGACCGTGGCCACAGCTTCCTGTCTGGCCTCTCTGCTTCTTCTTGTGCCCTTCTAAAGTATGTGCCACACAGAATCCAGGGATCCCTGCCTCACACTACTCAAGGTCCACACTGCAAACACGCACTCCTTTGCAATCATTATACAGAAAAAGCTTCATAAAATTGGGAGTAAGATGTGTTTGCTCCTTATTTAACTTGCCGTTTGATTTCATTAACCTGTTTTCACTTCTTTCATGGGTATTTAGAGCTAGAAAAGACCTCTTAGATAAACGATCGAGAGTATCTTATTTTACAAGACTGATGTCTGGAGAGGCTCTGGCATCTTCACAATGTAGTTCATAAGCTGAGCTTCACAGAATGGAGACCCGAGTTGGAAGTCAAGCTCTAGTAATGACCAAGTATTTGACCTTAGTAGCTAAGGTCTCTGAGCATCTTCCTGTTCTCCACTTGTGAGTTGGAGCTAATAGTTTCCAGTCCGTATGTTTCTGTGACTGTGCCATGAGAATAGTTAGAGGCGTAACCAGGACATGAGGCTCCCTGAGTCCAGGGAGTGCCTCCCTCATACCAGGCCACTGCTGCTGAGCCCAAGGCTGGGAGTTATTTCATTTGTCGATCTTCCTGGCAACTCATTGTCTGTCCATCTTCACAAACAAGAGTAAAGCTTCCAGAATGGTTTACCATTCATTAAATTTAGACATACCATGTAGATGTAACCAACCGTCTTATTAAATAAGAAACACAGAGCCAATGTAAAGATGAAAGCCCAAGAGGTCAGAGCTAAGAGCCTTACCTGCCTGCTGCCAGCCAGCCTCTTCCACCAAGAGACCTCTCCAAAAAAGGGAGCTACTTCCTGTGCGTTTGTCTTATAAAGACTTCCTGTTCTGCCTTCTAGAGCCCCTTTCCGAGGACTCCTCCCTCCAAATACTTTTCCCTTTTCTCTTCGTGTTATTTCATGGAACATTCTTTAGGACCTGTGGCTTTTCTAATGTGAGTAGCAAGGGAGGCAGTCTATATGGGTATGTGGGTGTATAACCCACTCCTGACCATCTCTTGAATACATCTGCTTCTTTCCTCCTCCACTCCCACTGTCTCAGACCAACCACATGACCATCTCGTCACTGCCTGTCTGTAGGTCACTCCAGGTCTTCTATGGTTGGTATTGAGATTAAAGGCATGTGTCTCCAATGCTGGCTGTATCCTTGAACACACAGAGATCTACCTAGTTCTGCTTACCAAGTGCTGGGATTAAAGGCATGCACCACCACCGCCCTGGCTTTCTCTATGGCTTGCTAATAGCTCTGACCCCTAGGCAACTTTATTAACATACAAATAAAATCACATTTCAGCACAAATAAAATACCACTATAATACCATGCATGTCATAAGCCTCAAGCCAATGACTCCCTTATTTTTATCCTAACGTGGGTTTTACTCCAGCTCTGAACTTATTCCTTCAGGTGCTTTCAGTGAGTTAAGGAAAATGAACTATAAGTCTCAAGGGAGTCATAAAACAGTATTCAGTAAGGGCTTGAACACTAACCCTTTGTTTGCATTTAATCCCCCAAAAGAGAGATGGTGCCTGGATGCCCATTCTAGAGAGATGGAGTTGGAGTTCTGAATTCTAAGTGATTTCATAATTTAGCCTAGAATTATTCCAGGGCTGGCGCTGCCTTCAAAGGGCGTCTGATCGGTAGACAAGCTAGGCCCTAATTCTTTGACTTCTGTGGAAAGAAATCTGAGAGTTTGGGGCTACAGGTGGTGAGTGCCCGAGCTTCTGGGACACCCTCAGCTGCTGCTTTCCTGAGGTAGGTCCTGCTCCTGACAGAAGAACCTTCAAAAACATGTGCTCAGTGCTATTGCTAACATTAATAGTTCATAGCTAGTGCTATTAACTCTAAGTAGAGTAATACCTGGACATTCACAGTCTGAAGGGAAGCCCGGTTTCTCGAGGTCTGTATTTCTTTATGATTGCAGGTCAGAAAACTAATTGTTTTGGATCCCAAGAAACGGCTGACGACATTTCAAGCCCTCCAGCACCCGTGGGTCACAGGTAAAGCAGCCAACTTTGTACACATGGACACTGCTCAGAAGAAGCTCCAAGAATTCAATGCTCGGCGCAAGCTTAAGGTAAAACACATGTTTTTGTTGTTACTGTTTTTTTTGTTTTTCTTAAAAATGTCTTTTTTTTCCTTGAGTACTATATTATTCATTATCTGTGACACCAGGGAAAATTCTTACTTTTAAACTCCTAAGATACTGACATAAAACCACTTAAGGTTTGTTTTTTTGTTTTTGTTTTGTTTTGGTGTGTGTGTGAATGTGTATGTAGGGTGTGTATGTAGGGTGTGTGTGTGTGTGTGTGTGTGTGTGTGTGTGTGTGTGTGTGTGATGAATTCATTATTAAGAAAAGGAAAGCACTGGAAAGAATAAATTCAGAGCTAGAATAAAAGCCAGAACATTAATACTTGTGCTATATGTTTAAATTACAAAGTGTGTGCGCATGCGTGCACATGCGTGTGTGAGTATATGTGTGGGGTGTATGTGTGTGTATCTTATTCACTCTCTCTGTGTGCACAAGTTTGCAGGTGTGTCATAGCACGCATGTGCAGGTCAGAGGACAGCTTGAGGGAATCAGTCCTCACCTTCCCCAGAAGTCCCAAAGCCTGAACTCAGGCTTGGTGGCCAGGGCCTTGTCGCTTAACCTGCTGGGTCGTCTCACCAGCCCCCAGCAGATACAGTATTGCTACTTCTTATCTAAATAAGACATCATTCGCTGGACAGTGGTGGCGCATGCCTTTAATCCCAGCACTTGAGAGGCAGGGCCAGATGGATCTCTGTGAGTTCAAGGCCAGCCTGGGCTACAGAGTGAGTTCCAGGACAGGCTCCAAAACTACACAGAGAAACCCTGTCCCGGGGAAAAAAAAAAAAGACATCATTCAAGAAACTCATATTTATTCAGGAAATTTCTGAACCTATAATAATTAGGAGCTAGCTCTTAAAACTATTCCATACTATAGGAAATTGCTTTTAAAAAATACAGAAAACTATCCCCCAAACTACATCTGTTTTATAGACTATAAATAGAATAGTGGTTAGGTGTATCTGTATGACATTTAGGACTAGCTGTATAAACAGCAGATCTCAGAGACTAGCTAGAGCCAAAACCAACATCTCAGTCATACTGGTAGGAGGAGAGTCATGGTCTAAGTTTGAAATGACATGTATTCAATAGCTTTGGCTTGACTACATCTGAAGCTAGTTTGAGCACTGAACTCTTATTTCCATGATACCAGCCAGCATCATGGATCTAGTATTCCATGAAACATCCTTTAACTTGAAGTCACTCAGAGGCAAATGCATCTTGCTCATGTTTTCAATTGTCCAGATGACCAAATAATTCTAATTCATAATTAAAGAGGTTTTACTGTTCTTTCTCCAAATACCTTTCTAGCTAACGAACAATCTTGGAATAATTTACTTTACTTTGAAAGACTGAACACCAACCTATAAAACAAAGTAGGAATTATACTACAGTTTGGGATTTCCCATGGAAACACTATTTCATACTTCTCTCTCTCTATTCAGGCAGCGGTGAAGGCTGTGGTGGCCTCTTCTCGGCTGGGAAGTGCCAGCAGCAGCCACAGCAGCCTCCAGGAGAGTAACAAGGCCAGCCCAGATCCATCCCAAGAGGACAACACAGATCTTCTGGGAAAGAAAATGCAAGAAGGGGACCAAGTGGCAGCTGAGGATACAGCAGCTGAGATGAGGAAATCGCTGTCTGAGGAGGAGAAAGATGCAGGTGTACAAGATGAGGCCCCCACGATGGTGCCTCAGGCACTGGAGGATGACTTGAAGACAGACAACCCAGCAATGAAGAGGAGCTCAGGGGAGAAGCTGAAGGGTCTGGAGGAAGAAATGGTCCCCGAAGATGAGGAGGAAGCCCCTTCTGGGGGACTTGGGGTTCCACAGCAGGATGTAATTCTGCCAGAGTACTAAGCTGGCTTCCTTTAGGTCCAGAGAACAACCCTAGCATTTTATGTACTTTGTCCTTCAGCAAGGAAGGTGGGGAAGCATGATATGCACTATAGTGATTCTGTTTTGAGGTGCAAAAAAACAAAAAACAAAAAAAACAAAAAATCATATATACCAGTTGGTAATCCTAATTTCAGTGCATGTGTTTGCTTTATGAAATAATGTTTTCTACGGCATGTAATGAATACCTGATACTGATGAGTTAAATTGGAAATTTCCAGCAAACAACACAACACTTAAAAACAAACATTCTCAGCCTTTGGTGGCACATATTTGAAGCAAAATGGAAAACTAATTTTTATTTGAAAACTTAGACATCCTATACCCTCTAGAAGTCTTCAGAGATGACAATTCCTTTCAACTCCACTCAAACCAAGACACATCCCCATGACTTTGCGAACGCTTTCAGTGGCTTCAGCTTGGTAGAGGGGGTGGTTATAAAAGACACCTATAGAGTGTCCAAAAACATCTGCAGTGTTGAGAAGTTGTAGCATTCTCAGAAGGCCATGAGTCCACAGCCCCCTCAAGTGTGTGTAGAGAATGTCTTATTTTATTCTTAAGTGTGCTAGATAAGAATACCCAAAGTGTTCATCATAAAACTCTGCCAGTTTACAATTCTTAGGATATTATTTATTAAACTCTGTTGTTTCTTTCCTTTACCTGCTTCTCATTAAAATGTCCCATCAAATGTATAAAACCTGGGTAAGAATAAACAAATTTAAGTAGAATGATATATAATTGGGACTCAGACATACCAAGATTAATTCCTTTTTATTTCTCATATAAATTTGCATTTGTAAGCTTATACAGTATTTTGCATATAAGAACATTTTTTTGTGGATACACTCTTCAAATAACAGGTTTCAAGTTCTGAAAAGGTCCGTTTCGCAAATTGGTGCCAAAATGTCTGACTATAATAAGAACAATACATTCCATTGTTAGATAATTTATTATTGGTGTTGTTAGATTAAGGAAATGTTTGCAGAAGGATTCTCTCCTCCAGCTCTGTAGACATACTGTTCATGAGTTTAAAATTCATTATGAAAAGTAGTATATCTTTTCTTCACACTTAGAATGGAAGGGTGCATACTTTATGATGATGAAACTTTCCATATCAAGAAATTTACTTTGATTTGTCTTAAAAAATAAGTGAAATCCAATCTTAAGCCATACTTCAGGGAGGGTAAAGCATTAAAACTTAAAAGCATGATTTTTTTCCCCCTCAGAATAAAAACTTTTCTTTGGGCCGGGCGTTGGTGGTGCACGCCTTTAATCCCAGCACTCGGGAGGCAGAGGCAGGCGGATCTCTGTGAGTTCGAGGCCAGCCTGGGCTACCAAGTGAGCTCCAGGAAAGGCGCAAAACTACACAGAGAAACCCTGTCTCGAAAAACCAAAAAAAAAAAAAAAAAACCTTTTCTTTGAAAATTTTCTTTAGAAATCACACTAAATCCAGTATTAAGTTTCTTGAGTGAAAATGAATACTTTATTAAAACAATTGTTTTACATTTTTGGTGGTTTTTCTTAATTTATAAACAGCATTCATTTCAAAATCCAAAATGAGGGCAGTAAAAATGAACAGCACAGAATTTTTTCATAAAATAATGATAATTTGTTCTGACTCCTATTCAGACATTTATACTGGGTAATTAAATTAGGGTTGGGGTTTCTCCAGGCTATTCGAGGCATCGGCACTTCATTGTGTCAAGCACACACCCCAGCAGTCTTGGGGAAGGAGACAATGTGTTGTTTCCTGTGGTCTGTGATTTGGATCCTTGATAGGCAGCTGACTTGAGGTGCCTCATCTGAGCTCGGGTGATTATTTTTTCAGTTGATTTTAATTATGTATTTATGCTCTCATTTTCCTTCTCTCCTCTTTAATCATTCCCTCACAGAGCTCTCATTCTCAGTGTTATAAAGGGCTATTTTTAACCTTTAAGAATGCTTTCTTAAGGTTTCCATTTACGAAGAGCAATCCCCAAGTGTAATTTTCCTCATCAAACTGAACATATAGATGGTAAGTGTCCCATGTATGGAAAGAGTAAAGATAGACTAAGGGGTCTTGATAGAAGGTGCAATTAGAACATATTGTCATTCAAACCCAGCCCATGTTTTATTTCATCCCAACATGGGCTGAACACCTTGGATGACCCTCTGAACTTTAGGAAGAGCATTACAAATGCCAAGCCCTCATGCATTTATAATTCAGTTATTTAAATGATTGCACCTTACTACTTCTTGGTGATACTCAAGAGTGTTAGGATAATTCCCTCTCTTTTACAACCTATAAACTTCATTAGCTAAATATCATCAGCAATTTTCAATTATAACTTGTATGGTAAAGATTGTCCTAATGCTTACAAAGAACTAAGTCCATTCACTGGGAAATGAGTCAAATATTTAAGTCAAATTATTCAAAAATTTAATAAAAATACCATCTAAGAATACTTATTTACCATTTTTAAAGAACAGTCAACATTTATATTGCTTGTTAAATATCTCAAAGATTATTTAAACTAAAGGAATACAGTCTTAATTTGAAAGAGCACTTTCTAATATTACTCTTGATTTGTAATGTAGTCACAAAGCAAAACAGTTTTTTTAAATTTCAGCAAAGAAAGAATAATAAATTAACATCTGCATTTAAAAGATGAGTTTCAAGGTGGGAAGGGGTGGTGCACACCTTTGATCCCAGCACTTGGGAGGCAGAGGCAGGAGGATCTCTGAGTCTGAGGCTAGCCTGGTCTACAGGATGAGTTCCAGGACAGCCAGGGCTACAACACAGAGAAACAAGCTCAAAAAGCCAAAACAGGGAGAGGAGGAGATAGAGATAAGAGAGAGAGATGGGGGAGGGGGAGGGGGAGAGAGAGAGGAGAGTTAAATTCATTATTGGTTTTTATTTCAAGAACATGAAGTACTAGCATAATTAGGTATAATTAGGTTCTTTTACCATAGAGGACAATCTTCAATTATTTCCCCCATCCAGAAATTCCAACTATGATTTCAGTGGGTCTCTCAAACTGTTAACTCTTTTGCCACAACAGCATATAAATCAGAGACTAGAATAGAATAGTTGTACAATTATTTTCTGGAATAAGTGCTTATATTTAACAAGTTTAATGTAAATATAAGTGACACATGTAATAAAAAATTTCTGAGACAAGGTTTTATTATGTATCCCAGGCTGGCCTTGAACTCACTCTGTAGCCCAGACTGATCTGAAACTCACAGTGATCCTCCTGCCTCAGCATCCCAAGATCTGAGGTTATAGGCATGTGCCACCACTCCCACAGCCATACATGCATCTTTTAAGTTTTCCATTAGCTACATTCTAAAATGAAAATATGAAATGCTGATAGTACATTTTAATCCAGTGTACACAAATTATTACATCAAAATTAAAATGAATGATATAATTTGAGTCACTTTTATACTGTTTCTAAATTAGCAGTCTAAGCCTGTTTACATCAGGTGGTCAGGAGACACACTGTAGTCAGTGGCCCCTATGGCAGACACACTGGTCTAGTCTACAGCACTTTTCTTTCAGCAAAGTTGAATTTCTGTGGTTAGATTTGAGCTGACAGTTTTCCACATTGCTAAGTTGGTAAGCAGCTAAGATGCCAAAGTTACAGATGTACTAGATACATAAACATTGCCTACTCCTAAACACACTTTGTCTTGGAGAAGTGTTCTGCAATATTACATCAAAGCAACACTTCTTTAGGTATTGCCAAATTGTGTGTGTGTGTACTGGTCAGAGCCCATCATAACCCCATTTGGCTCTTGGAAACCTGACTTCATCCTGGAGTTTCCTGAGTATTACCTAGAGCCAACAGTATTCTCACTTAGCACAAACGACTATGGGCCCTCTGTGTATCCCCACTGAGCAGACTACACAGAATCCAGTCTCTACACACTGGGCTAAGCTGGACATCCTTCTCTTGTTGGAGGCAGTCTTTCTAGAAGCCTCCTGAAAAGTATACTTGCATGATGGACATGCTACAATGATGGTGATATACCAGATACCCATGAAATGGGATTATGGTCACATCGGTACTTGTAGGGTTTTTGTAGAAAGGCCCAATTAAAGCTGCCACAGACTTTTTAAAGACTTTTGGAATTTTTTACATACTGATTTTAGAATAATTGTCCATGTCCTATAGTCATTTTTAGTGGCAGATTTATAAAGAAAGAAGCAGCCTGCCTTTTAAAGGGACCTCAATTGCATACTATTTTGACATTTTGTAATGTAGAATGTTCAGCATTTTTTATTGGCTATTTCCAGTATCATATGCAAGGTGGTTCTTCGTGAGCTGCCTCCAGGTTGCAGCTTCAAGGGCCATTTTTTTTTTTTCATGATTCAGTTTTTTATTGCACAGAAGCAGCTGGTTGCATTTCAGATTGGGAAAAGACAAGAAATGCCAGAAAAAAAAAGTACTTCTGCTCTAGGATTGTTCTTACAAAGCCAAAAACAAAATAAGGATTTTAAAAGAGGTCATCATAGTGAATTAGCACTAGGCTCATTACATATATATATAGCACAGCCAATTGCATAATTCTAATGCCATTGAGTAACCTGCTCATCATTAGAGAGTACTCAGTCTGGTTGTCTAGGTTTGAGACAGCACAAAGTTTCCAGACATTTATTTATGTAATGAGATTTGTAATGTCTTTGTAATTACTGTCCATTAGGTCATATTCCAATTTCCTCAATGTTTCTCACTGATACATTGCTGATCAGGGTCACTGCTGACATTTAAGCCCTTACCAGTTGAACACTGCTGAAGATTAGACTGTGTCTGCAGTGTTGTTTTTTTTTAACATACAAATGCAATTTTTACGTGGGTGTTTATAGCCAGATGATGAAAATGTACAAAAGTTTCTACTTAAAAATTTTGTCATTTTACTTCCTTATAAAAAGGTGGCTATCAAGTTCCATGAAAGTGAAGGTAAGATAGAGGAGAGAGGAAGAGAGGGAAAGAGGAAGGAGGGTAGGAAGAAGTGGGGCAGGGACATATATATTAGTTACACATCCAGTGCTGCAATGATATGCAAGTTCACTTCTTTCCACATAAGGAGACGCTTTTGTCGTTATGACTTTGTGACTGTCACCTGAGATCAAACAGTGTAGACCCAGTCCAATCATATTATACTTACCTTGGAAAGGAGTAGCAAAATTTATCATTGGTTATATCAGTTTTCATACGTGAACTGTGATGCATTCAGAAAGGCTTGACTCAATCTGTTCCCAAGCATCTGGCCCAGGATTCCACTTAGGGCAACCTTGCCATGAAACCAGTCTGACCTTCTGCAGGAATCAGCTTCCAAGAAGACTCCCAGCATCTGACCTAGTTAGACTCAGAAAATCTCCTCTCCTGCTCTGAAGGACTGAAAGTGGACTCTTTAAATATTGTATTGCTCTTGGCCAATGATGGGCAAATGGAATCCTGCCAACCACGTTTCTTTGCATTGCCTTACCCCAACTTATCCCAAGGTAGTGCTTTGTTTTATCTGTCCTGACAACAGCCTCACTTTGGAAATGAGACGTTCTCTAAGGTTCTGGCAGGAACATTCCAGACTAGCTAGAGAAACAGGTTTTTGTTGCCCCATAGTTCAGATTGAAGCATTAATGAGCAATTCTAAGAATACAAAATGACATTGTTCATAATTGTTTTCAACATAGTCTGAAGATTGATCTGCAAGACCCATAGATACAATAAAGTTATATTCAATCTGATCTTTGTTTTGGATCATTGTGTTGAAAATGAGATATTTAATCTTCAGTCAGATTGAATAATCTTTATTTTCCATCTAAATTATTATTTCAAGATACTCAAATACAATTATGTTACCCTTTTCAAAACTGTTTCCTGAAGCTATCTCCAAATTCTGATAGTTATGGATGATAAAAATCTTCTAGATGTATGCTTTCTTCATCATCTTTGAAACCTGGATAATAATATATTTTATAAAGGACACAAGTATGACCATACTTTGAAAATTATCATCTCATAGGTGCCTCTTTTTAACTTGAGCTGTTTTATATGCCTGTGCAACTAAATGTATATCAGTGTAACTAATATATGATTTGTATAGGTTACTAAATAGCATATCCATGGTTATTTTTCTCCTCATTGCATTCTTAGCTTTAGTAATATTTTTATGATCATCTGTAAACCAAAAGAAATGTTCTAACATCTCCTAAGTTAATTGGTTGAAATGGCATAAAAGTAGCCTGTCATTCTATGTCCAACAGATATTACTGTTCCCCTTAAAATTTGTAAGTATCTCATGAGTTTGGTGAGTGGAAACAGTGACCTGAGTACAGACAAATCCAATGAATGAAAGTTACAAACAAAATGGGTTATCAGGCTGATGTTTTACGTTAATATTCTTACCAGTTTGGATTCTAATCATTTTTATTTCTTGTCGTATGAGATACATGTATGTATCATTGTATACATATGGTTTCTTTGATGTGATAAACACCAAAATAACAATGTGATGACTAAAAACAACGAGAAGAGCAAAGAGTTTATTTCATCTTAGAGGTTACAGTCAAGGAAAGCCATGGCAGGAACCTGGAGGCAGAATATGGAGCAGAAAGCATGGAGGAACAGTTACTGGCTTGCTTCGCCCATCTGCTCAGCTCTTATATAGCCAACCATGCCATCCCACCCCCCACCTACAGACAGTACTGTCCACAGTGAGCTGGACTCTCGTACATCAATTAGTAATCAAGCAAATGCCAATCAGGCATGCCCAAAGGTCAGCTTGATCAAGGCAACATCTAATTGAGACCCCTTCATATCACTCAGGAATATGTCAAGTTGACACCTGAGGCTAAAGAGAGCATATAAAACTAAACTCTTTCCACAAGGTTCTCCAAAGAACTAAATTTAAATCTCCAAAGAACAGATTTTAAGAGTCTAGCAAACTAGGGCTTAAAGAGCAAATCTTAATTTAGGATCTGGATGACTATCTTAACTCAAACCATTTTATTGTAATGGTCAGACTCATTTATGGGTTTGTTTGTGTTTGTTTGTTGTCTATTTGCAAGCTACTAGAGAACCACACTGAATATTTTCAATAGAGACCACACAATCTACATCACCTAAAATATGGTCCTTTATGAGAACAACAACAAAAAAAACAACTCATTGTCATTGTACCTCATGCTTTGTGATGCCCTTTAGGAATCCATGTTCCAAACTGTAGTGTTTTGGCCCTAGTTAGGGTTATTTCTCTTATTTGCTGTTTAGAGGTTAGGTGAGCTTTCTTTCATATTGCAAATGGTCTCACAACAGTTGTGCAAGAGGAAAAATTAAATTTCCATGTGAACAAAAATGCAAAATTACATCATTTCTAAAAAAGGAAATTTGTGTGACAAGTTAAAAGGTTTCTAGTTGTTTGAACATGTTTTAGAAACTTTCAAAACAATGTGAATTAAATTAAAAAAACATATAAATAACGTTCACTCACATTTAAGTTCAACTGGAGCCCTGCTGCTTAGCGAGCTATGGAATGAGCACCCTCAGTTCTGAATTTCTCAGTTTGATGAAGTACTTTCTAGCAATTGGATTTTCATTAATATTTAGGAAATCGTGTGTTAGTCTATGAAAATGACTTGCTCTTCAACAGTTCAGGAGAACACAGCCAACTTTACTTTCCAAAGCTACTTTCCTATACCCATGCTTCTCCAAGTGTTCTAAATTTCATGTGAAGAGAGCCTTTAGTACATACTTTACTTTTCTAGCAAATTTAGAAGCCCAAGAAGAGCCCTTTAGTCTACTTCTACCTAGAAAATTTACCCATTCCAAAGTATCTGCCTTAAGGGAGCCAAGTAACCCAGTTACTGGGGGAAACTGAGGCATTTGTGGCTTGTTTCAGTTTGACTTGCCACATCTGTAACTGCAAAGGTCACAAATGGGATACTGAGTAGGAAGCGATCCTCAGCCTATAGTTAGGAACGTCTGCAGTTACTGTGTGACGGAATGGCATGGCCTCTTCTGAACTGTCACAGCACTCAGTGAGATGACACAGACACTGGAGCGTTACAGAATGTGGGAACAACAGGCATGAATCATCCTCTGAGCCCTGGTGGTTAGCACGGGCAGGAGGGAAACCGCTGGAATGGGAAGGTGGCATACATTAGGACTGCCCGTTCTTATCTTCTAGATGGCTCCAAGTTTGAAGGCAGTTATTGATAGACTGAAAACCTTAACATGAGTAGATCAAAATCAATAGCTACTTTTCTTTCTGGAAATTAAACAGCGCGGCTTAGAGGATATTTGGCCTTCATGGAAAGCAAACTTTAAGGACATGATTCACTAATAGCACATGCTTCCCAGAAATAGCCCATTCCAAGAACCCTTTTCCCACAGTAAATTTTCAGGGGAACCATTACTTGCAACAGAGGAGCCAGAAATGAATTAAGCCCAGTGCCACTCTTCAGGTAGCTAAGACATCCTAAAGAAAAGGCATGTGATCACACAGATAGCCTGTACTGAATACCTGCAAGATGGTAAGCAGTTTAGAAGAGGAAAACGGTCTCTTGTGCCAAGAATGTGCAAGGCTGATTTTTAACAGTTAAGGAGGAAAAAGAAGGACCTGTCTGACTAAGGAATGGCCTAGCCCGAGTGGAGAAACACAGGTTGAGAAGGATTGGCCTTCGATGAGAAAGGCTGAGCTACAGTGAAGTGTTGTGGAGTGGGCAGCAGCAGTCTTAGATTCAGGCCGAACTCCTTGCTGCTCTCTGGTTCCGGACAGCTGTAGGTGAAGCTCTTCTTCAGGGCACCTGCCCCTGCTACTTGGCTGGCCTCCTAGTACATAGCTAAGCAGGATAAAAATCACCCAACACAGTGAACACACGTGTTTCTAAGTCCACAGCTAATCTTCAGACCTCAAGCTGGTCCTCCCACGTTCTTAATTCTTCACTCTCTTTTGTCCAGTGTATATAACTTATAAGTTTATAATTATAAAATATATAAAAATCTAAAGAATTTATTAGATCTCTTATTGGAGGCACCATTTTTCCATTCATCTTCAAGATACTTTCTTTGTGTGTAAATTACCAATTAGAATTATGGTGTGAATACTCTGACTTGTGTATCTTTGTTTATTTCTGGTAATGTCTGTGGATGGCTACCTTACTCCAGGATACATGAGAGACAGAGGCAGACTAGCATCTGGGTTGAGGGGGGAAATAATGCTAAGGAGTAAAGATACTGTTAGGACACAGAACACAGGTTAGTGGACACTGAATAAGGAAGACTTGATAAGAGAGGTTTTCAGGCTCAGATGGCATTATCTGGGGTGTCTTTCTGAGACTTTCTTGGATGTGAAATTTACATTAATGGGTTGTTGAAAGTGTTTTTGGAGTAAAGAGACATATGCAGCTTCAATGACGGCCTGGAGGAGTACAGAACAGCATCATATGCAAGAAAACAGATTTCCCGGAGTCCCGATCACAAGTCATTAACCCAAAACAGAGCTTGTATGAACTGGAGGGGAAAGTACAAATACCTTACACAGCTAAGATTATGGTTGGCTGTGAACATTTCACTCTCTAAATGTGTTAAAATGGTGCTATTGATTCCTTAATACAAAGATACAATTATAATATTTGTAGGTAAGTTAAGCCTGGCTTGGCTGTAAATGTAAATACATAAAATGTTTGCAAAGCAGTCAACAAAACCATGTCTATTTGCTAATGGTTGAGGTACTGTGTTCTTCAGTGTGGGTGACTGACCTGAGTTCACATTTTCTATGAAGGGAATAAGACAGCCATTGGCTGTCTCTCAATTGCTGAAAGTCCAGGGCATTTGACAGCTCACTGGATTCTTCTTGGATGCAGGTTGGACAATCCAATCCAGTGATTAAATATGTTCATTTGGTGATAGTAGGGGTGTTGGCCAAGAACTTGAAAAAGAATATGTGGCATGAGTAATTAGAATGCTGCTAGGCTAACTGTAGAGACTGACTTTAGCGAGGACCAATGTAACTGTCTAAGTTCACCCAGACTGTCAGAGCATGCCAAAAGAAGCTAGCCAGTGCCTTGCAGCTGGCCAATCTGTAAAGGAATCTGCATGTACAATGTGATAATAAATCATCTAAGAGCCCACCAGAACTTCTGCATTCTGTGATTTCAACGGTTATCATGAATAAGGCATACCATGGACATTTTCCTTAGAACTGAAATGCAGATAAAATTGTACTTTTCTATAGTACTTTTAATAGTTGCATGCCTGTACCGGCCTTTTTCTTTTGGACCACCAACCAGCTCCCAAATCATGACACAGAAACTTATTATTTTTGAATGCTCGGTCTATAGCTTAGGCACATTTCTGGCTAGCTCTTTTAACTTAAATTAACCTGTTTCTCTTTACCTTTTGCCTCGGGACTTTTTACCTTTTCTTGCTGTTTCTATGTCTGACTGGCTAGCAGTTGCCTGGATTCTTGCCCCGGGCATGTCCCTCTTTCTCTCCTCCTCTCATTCTTCCTTTTTTTTTTCTTTCTTTCTAAATTTCTCATCCTATTTATTCTCTCTTCCTGTCAGCCCTGCCAATCCTTTTCCTGCCTAGCTACTGGCCATTCAGCTTCTTATCAGACCAGGCCTTAGGAAGACAAGGTGAAACAAATGCAACTCACCTTTATATCATTAAATATATCACTAAACAAATGCAGCATAAACAAAAGTAACACAGCTTTACACAGTTATATTCTGCAGGATAAACAAATATAACACATCTTTGCCTAGTTAAAATAATATTCTACAACACATGCCCAGATATTTATTTCCTAAAGAGTTAGATGGTGGAATTAATAAAGCTAGAAAGACACATTAATAATTATTTCATCTAATAAGTCCATTTTATTTAAAGCGAGTTAACACACCTAGGAAGTTAACTACTCATGTAAGTTCTTGGTGACTGAGGAGGACAGCAGTGCTTCCCACTGGTCAGCCCAATTCTCACTACTAAAATATCTGCTGGACATTACTGCATCAATTCATATGAAAACTGACTTTTCCTTATAAAGATATGAGAATATAGAAAAGCAGAAAATTACCACAATACTTTCCAAAAGCCATTGACTGTTTCTCTAGTGTGGATTTTTACTTACAAATTTTCAAACATTTCTGCATTAGTCATTAAACGTTTTTTATGTTCATCACCATTCCATCCAAGATTCCTCCTTTGTTGAGAAAACGCCAATATCCTAAACAAAGACTTCTCCGTTGAGGGAATGGAGGAAAATACCAGAGAAAAAGAACTCCCTTAATAAATCAATTTGTTACACAACTTGGCATTCATTCATTATGTGTACATCACTGTGGTTTTACAACCTCTAGACTTCCCTTAATAAAGTAATCTGCCCTATACTTAAGAAGTTTCACCAAAGCAAACCATAAACAGGATTATAATGCTCCAGGAAAAGAATATTAATGGACAAAAAACTTATTTGGGTATACCTGCTTCCTCCATATTTTTATCTTAACTCCTGTAGTTCATCCATCCACGTATCTGGTAACACACAGGCATGGATATGCGCTCTCTCTCCTGGGATACATTTGTAGCGTATCCTTTTTAAAGTTCTGTGTCATCTCTTGGTTATAAAAGCCTATGCATAAAATGTAGGCAGCATTTTGCTCAGATCGACAGGAGCGTGACAAAAATGCAAAGAGAAGAGTGCTGGCAGATGCCATGGAGCACCAGCCCCTGGTTAACCTGAGGGAAGCTCCCTCAGCTCATGACCTATGGGGATGACAGGCATGCAGCATCTGCCGTCAGAAGAGGTTCCCAAGTGCTTCTTCTTAATCCAGCAAGACAATGTTGTCATTACAGTGTCAGGGGGCCATCCTTTACCTATATGGTATCCAGAAAAACCTCACATCTACCTTCCGAAGCCCAACCGGTGGGCAATGGTATAGCTCGTTTTTTTTAAGTCACCACGGGCGCACTCTCCAAGAGGCTGGAAATCCTGACTCTTGCTCCCAGCCGCCTTTACAGCTTTCCCTGTGGGGGGGGGGGGGGGGGTGTGTGTGAGAGAACAGAAAGACAGGACAGAAAGTGCCATGGCTTTGCCTTTTCAACTTGAATGCATTTGCAATCAATTCCCAGGGCTGGTCTGTTATCTATTAAAAGGAAGATCAAGACGACAGAAACATTGTTCTTAAATTCTTCAATTGAAAAATATTAGTGATTACTTATATGCAGATGTCTAAGTCCATTCCAGCTGCATACAACATACCATAAACTGGGTGGATTATGAACAAAGATATTTCAAGCATTTCTGAAGGAAATGGCCAGTCCAAGATCAAAGTGCCTGGAGGTTTGGCATCTGGTTTAGGCTGCCTTCTTACTGTCCATACATGACAGCAGTCACTAAAATGACCTAATCACCTCTCAAAGCCATTAGTTGGGATAGGTAACATAAACCAGATGTTTAGGTGAGAAAACTCCTGCATTAGCCACCTCAGTCATGTATTTTCTATTACATACTACACCATCCCTAGTTGATTTTTTTTATAACCTAGATTATGGGTATTCTAGTAACTGCTTCCAATTACAAATTAAAGTATCCACTACCCTTAACCAACTTAGCACAATTATTTGAAAGTGGCCGTTATTATGCTGCTATCATTTGGATGTTGAATGCCTCCACAAAGGTCCATGTACTTGAAACTTGGTCCTGTGGTTCTGAGGTGGTGAGTGGTGTCTAATGGGAGGTACACAGCTCAGTGGGGAACACCAGGGGAACAGGGGACTCTCTGGGCTTTATCCTCTCTTCATTTTCTGAGCAGGAGGTAAGCAGGGTTTTGTTTGTTTTTGTTTTTTTTCCCAGCACATGCTACCCCGCTAGTATGCTGCCATTACCAGAGGCCCAAGGCAAGGCTACTGGATGCTGGACTAGAACTTTCAGACCTCTTTGCCAACATAAACCTCTTCTCTTTAATCAGTTAATTTCCTCAGGTATGTTATTATAGCAATGTAAGGTTGTAAACTTCAAATAAATATTTAGCAGTATTGTTGCTAATATTATGAGACATCGGCAGATTAGTGTGTGTTAACTTCACTTTCCAGGTTTGTGGTTTTGTTTTTAAACAGTTCAAGTGGTTAAATAACATTCTCTAAATTCAGATATATAAGCATTTTGTGAGTACTTAAGGTTAAAGTAACTTACATAAACAAGATCAATGACCAGTAACAAGAATGTTTAGAAATCTTTATTCAGATATACTCCACTGTAATTTAAAAATAAATATACATTTTATTTATAACATAGTTCTTTATTCTAATCCCACATATATAGATTCACAAATGACAAACTTCCTAAAAATGATCTCAATATAATACGTCATTTGTTGACTGTGAGAGATGAATTTTAATACATAGCACTATGTATAAAATCTCTGGAAACACAATGATGAAGAAATTTTAAGTCCAGTCACATGCTCTAGAATGAAGTTCGCATTTCTTCTATGCTCAGACCTCACCACCCCATACTTCTAGAAGTCCAGTGAGATCACTTAGGGGCCAGAAGCACAGCTTAGTCTCAGCATGCACCAGACCTCGCCCTCACAACAAAAGAAACGAAGGGAGGGGAAAGGGCTGGACAAGTGACCACGTAAGTTCTTGTCAAATCCAGATGTCCATTAGCTTCTCGGGTTCTGTTACCTTCTCTACTGGGCTCAGAAAGCTAAAACATCCATTTAATGAAAAGAAATTAGCATCTGATCCTAAAGATGCTGCTCTGCTCTCATAAACGTAAGAAAGGTGCTGTCCACATCTAAGGGAATTCTCAGATCTAAGAGCCCAAGAGACTGCGAGGCAGAGCCTAGAATGTTTCCTGCTCTTCTGCATTCTTACCTCGAGTGTCAGTTTAATTCACCAAGTACTAGTTAAGAGACCTTCCAACAGAAAAGAAAGGAAGATGGGGGAGGGGGGGACAATGGACATGACATCCTGCTAACTAGGACATAGTTTTACACCTGGAAACCCCCCAATTTCAAATACACCCTGTGTGCATGAACAGGAGAGATCCTGACATTTACATGCTAATACTCCATTGGTTTATAGTGAAGAACTGAGAATATTACAGTCTATTATTTTTGCTGAGTATTGCTTTAATCATTGAAAAAATACTCAAGAATTTTCAACAAAAATCAGTATTTCCTACCAAAATGTCACTTACATGAAATTATCTGTTTTAAAATAGCAGTGTCTACTGGAGGTAACATTATGGCAAGAATTTTCAACACACACATTTCCTTAACAAGCTAAGCTACAGGAAACAACAACACAGTAATGTGGTAGGTTATGCTCTTTCACTGTCCTATAAAATGGTACTTTAACAAAAATAACTTTGAGGCAATCATTTTTAATTTACTGGGAATTAGTAATTTATTTATTTATATTTCTAAAGTATTCACATCTTATTCAGCAAGCACTGAAAGTGCTAGGCTATAAAAGATTTCTGTTTAAGAAAGCAATTCACGAATTGTCCACTTCATCTTATAGCAAGACAAATGGTACACATACTGTAGAATTGTTATTCATTACACTGGCTACAGGCATCATGTGGCTAATGAATGCTTGAAGTATGGCTAGTCTACAGCAGTAAAATACACATACTGTTTCAAAGAATTAATAGAGACTGTAAGGTATCTCAATAACTGTTTTTACATCGGTTACATACTGAAATATTTTAGATATAGTGAGTTAAAAAAAACACTGCTAAAATGAATTTCAGCTGTGTATTTTTTTTCTGTGTATGAGTGTTTTCTCTGCATGTATGTATATGTACCGTGTGCATGCCTAGTGCCTGCAGAGGCCAGATGGCACCAGATCCTCCAGAACTGGAGTTATGGACAGCTGTAAGCCTCCATGTGGGTGCTGGCAACCAAATCAGGTCTTCTGCAAGAGCAGCAGGCACTCTTGAACTGTGACACCTCTCCAGCCTCTGCTAGGGTATCTAAGTTACATATATGGCTTGCATTATTGTCCTGTGATAACGCAGCTACAGAAGCGGCAGACCTAACTATATGTAGTATCATCCCCACTTTACAGTATTTTTATATTACACACTTGAGATAGACACACTTAAAACATATAAATGTTCCTGAGTTTAAATTCACACCCCCACACACCCACACCCCTCTGCTTTCAGAAACAAAACTAAACAAGTTCTAGTGCCATCTTTCTCATCTCCTTCCCTACCCTGGCAACGGGGATAAACCCTGGTTAGATGAGTATACACAGTAGATACAAAGGGATCTTCTGGGTGGCAGCAATGCTCTGAAACTGGACTGTAGTGAGGGCTGCACAACTCTTCAAACGTGTTTTTTAAGATCACTCAATTACACATTCACCACAGGCAAGCTGGATACTATGTAACGTCTACCTCAATAAAGCCACCTTTTATAAAAAGTACACACTAGTTTCAGGTGACTCATATAATTTCTGAACCCACTGTGGAGCTCAGAATGGCAATGAAACCATGTCCACCAGGGTCAGCACTTGCAGTGGGCTCCTGCTCAGCAGTGGGCTCCTGATCCCTCTCCCTGGAGGTTGAAGCTAAAGAGAACAAAAGGAACACTAGCTAAGAGAGACTGGACAAGCGTGGTATCCTCAGAGGCCCCTGGCTCAGGTAATGATCGCCCTGACAGTCATGTATCCAGTCTCGTTACAAAGTTGTACCCACGATGTTATTTTATCATGACAGAATGATAGGGTACCTGAGACCCTCTGCTCTACACCAATAAAAACAGACGAAGTTACAGAAGACACAGTTAACAGTTAACAGTCTTCACTGGACACTCAACTGCATTTTCTTTCCCTATTGCAGGAGAGAAAAGCAGTAAAGAAACAAAGCAGTTCAAAAGTTACAATGAATTCAGACGAGGATCTTAGCGGTTAACAAACTTAGAACACTGGATTCTGGGATAACTGCTGGCAGATCTTGAAAGCACTACTTCAATCTAAAAACTCAGATTATCCACCAGAAACGCTGATGCTGCCCTTCTGCTCCACAAATATCTTCATCACCAAAGATGGGAGTGGACATGGAGTCACCACAAATCCCCGTTTTAGAAGGAAACCAGGTAGACATTCCAAAGTCAAAGAATGATTTCAATGTCACAATCATGATGGAATGTTCTCTTAAGATAGCCCCGTTTACAGTTCATTCTAGTCACACCAGGGCATCTAAGCATCTGGCTGAATCTGAGGATACATTTGTTACCATTCCAGACCAAAGCTACAAGTTCAGTGACATTTTAAAAAATGAAGTATGTGTAGAACGGTCATTGAATTTCACTTTTTAGCAATGACCTTCTGCTGGTGAGGAGGGGGCACCGCTAGTTGTTTCCTATATCAGCTACTGCTCAGTGTGATGTTACCAGTGGATAACCTGGCTCTTTTCAGTCACTCCCAGAATAAATGCACATAAAGACACAGGTATGTTTTTATAGGCTTTACAGAAGAATGCTACCTAGATATCAAAATCAAACTGTATTTAATTGTGCCTATGGTTACAAGAATGGCTACTCTCTTGTCACTGTGGTCTTTCTAATACGTAACATGGTACAAGTCAATGAACAATGGATTTACCTTTACAGACTATGGAGGACTTCTCCTCGTCTAAGCTATTGGCAAACTCACATAACATACCAAGAGTAAAGCACAACATTTACATTAATAACCATTAAAATTTTATAAACTGTTCACAAAGCTCCAAAATAACATGAGAAGCATTGTGCTTGCACACTTTGTAATTTCCAAGCAGCCAAATACTTCATCCTGAGGCAATTTCACTTTTGTGAATGGACTACACTAAAGGACTTGTATCTAAATCTTGGTATTTCATCCTTTCCACAGACTTCCACAACCAAACAAGGTGCAAACAAACGCTTAAGAAAACCAAAATGCCCTATTTACATAGCTACTTACTTTCCATATAAAACGAGGTTGTACTACGGAACCCAAACACCTCCCATGTTTCTACGGGCTGCGCAGCAGACAGGACTGACGACATTTACAGATCATGCAGCAGAAGGAAGGAAGAACAGACTCAACAGACCTCAGCCCTGGGAGTGGAACGTATTAGGCCTTTCGTAGAGCTTTTCGCAAATCACCATAGAAGTTGGTTAAAGTGCTTGCCATTGCTGTATCCACTGCGGACTGAGGGATCATGCCGCGCAGATCTGTCTGAATATAGCCCGTCAGAAGACTCTGGCTTGGACTGTCTTTAAGCGGAACACAAAACCAGCCGCAGGGATGGTTATAGCCACGGACAAATTCTGGCCTTGTTTCACTCCAGTCGAGGCTCACCCCTAAAGACAGTTTAAAATAACATCATTAACAGTAATAACTGGCATTTGTCTAACACTCTCACTTTAAAAATATTATCATATTCTTTGTTTAAATAGTTTTTTTCTTATCCATACTAATGAAAACTAATCCCCAGGAATGATAACTACCCAAGAGAATTCTGGTGCAAGGTTGATAGGTAATGGGGAAAATTCGAACGCCTTCAGAATAGATGATATAGTATTATCTTGGTAACTCTTTGGAAACCACAAATCTTAGTCACAGCAGCCAGGCCTCAAAATGATAACACAATGGATGGTCCCATAACTATTTTCTGCAGGCACAGCCATCCCCAACTTTAGTACTCATAGCAAAATAAACAAGTAGATGGCAATTTACAACTTGTTTATACTACATATAACAAAGTACTAAGTTACCTACACATTTTAAAAACAGGAGGCTTCTAGTGGCAGTATTTTTAATTCCACCCCCCACACACACACAAAACCAACACAATTCAAAGAATGAAATTTAAAAAATAAATAAATATATATGTATGCATATATATAAATATATATCTACTATACATGTGTGTATGTGCAGACACATATACCAAGAAACTGTTTTGAGAAGCCTAGAATAAAATAGCAATTATTGGATCCCTTTCTCAGAATCAGTCACGTCATCTATTTTTGCTATGCATGAAGTAGAGGATATTATGTAATTGGAAATAACAAGTTATCAGAAATGGTTGAGGGCTCATCCTCAACAAGACATGTATACCTGAAAGGTCCAGAGAACATTCCAGTAGTGGAGGGGCGCATCTCAGAGGCAGAACAAAGACTGAAGGCTGCAAAATGCTATCCCCTAAGCTCAACAGAACTACTGTAGTCTTGAACTCACAACTATAGTCATCTTCACTGGGTCCACATAAGACTGGCCAGGTCAACAACTGAAGGAAGAGAGGTTCCTGGGACCCCACCCCTTACTGTTGAACACTGATAGATTCTGGGGAAAGAGGAGCCATTTCAGTTGTGTGCCCCCTGCCAAGCCCGCCAGGCTCCAAACAAAATGAGAAAATAAGAATGGTGAGAAAGAGATATACAGGGAAAAGTCCGGGGTAGATAAGGTAATAATAGGGAGAGAGAAACAGTACTCAGCATGCATTATGTACATGTGTGAAATGTCAAAGAATGTACTTAATTAATACAAAAATGAAAAAAATCCCCCATGATAATTTGAAACAACATATGTTCTCAGTTAAAATATGTTGTCATATGATATTTAATCTGTCATTTAATCCCTAGAATTTAGCATTTAAGAAAAAAAACTAGCAATAATTGAGGATTAAAAATATACCTGATACGGAAAGACTTAGGGTAAAAACTTCAATATCTGAAGTAGACTTCAAGAAAGAACAAGTTTTAGGTTATTAATTACCACAGGATAAAAGTCCTTCTTCATAGCCCACAGTATAGGAGAAATCAACAAACTCTCTTGGGGAAATAATATTCAAAAGTTGACCAGCAGTGGTGTAACGCATCACACAGCAATTCTAGAAAGACAAAAGGTAAGATTGGTGTCGCCATCAGACATGCAGAGTCTTGTACCAAGATCAATCTCTAGTAAGAACTGACACTCACTCAAAATGTTTTGGTCTAAGAATAGCAATTCCTACAGTGGTTCCGAAAGGGGTAATCTTTTTTCTAAATGGCAGTGCTATGGTAAGAACATGATGATGATATATAAAAATACAGAGGCATATTCAGTATCTAAATCTCTATTTAATTAGAGATGGCTAATTCAATTAATGTAGCCAATTATATGGGCCTAGTACAGATATAGAATGAAGGAGTACAAACTGTTTCTGAACTTTGAAAATTAAGAAAACCCACAAACACATGACGTTTTGACTTAAAAAAAAAATCAAGTATGATAAGAAATAAGTAAGAACAGGTAACGGGCCCCTTTGACTAGACAGCTGTCTAGTACTTAAGGCAACATTTTTAGCACCGGTCTTTGATTTTAATTTAATATAATTGGAAAATCCACATTTAACCTCTACAAGGGTGGTGTTTTTTCCTGTCTTTTAGATTTTAGACCCTTAACCAAAATTTTATAGTTAAAGATGCTGAAGACTTCCATAAGCAACACTGGGAAAACTCAGTACTAACATTCATTATAAAATTAGGAAACTCAACTTTAAACTCAGCACCAGGGAGATAGGGGCAGGTGGATCTGAGTTTGAGGCTAGCGCTCTACACAGCAAGTTTTAGGCCAGTGAGGGTTAGTTATACAGTGAGAAGACCCTGTCTCCAAAAAAACAAAAAAGAATGAACAAATAAATAAAATAAAATGAAGAGACTTGAACTTTAAAAGGCAGCACAGGGTTATCCTGTGGGATCTTTGCTATGACTACTATTCGCAAAGAAATGAATGCAATCAATGTAAGCACATACAAATGTGGACACTCACACAGGTGGTGTCTCTATCTCTCTCTCTCTCAACACACACACCCTCTGTAGTAGTTTTCTTACAAAGATACCTCTTCCAAGTGCTCCAAAATATCCAGTGAAGTCATTAACGGGTCCCAATACAAACGGCTGGGCCCTGGGCGTATGTGGTCTATTACATTAGTGACAATGTCATCCATAACACCTTGGGCTTTGTAGCTGAAGAAAAAAAAAGAAACAAAGGCTTTCCAAATGAAAATTTTCAGTGCAGAGCTAACACTGAAAACAGGAGGAAAACTTAATGGCGTTTTTATAAAGGAAAAATATCCTAACAACTTGTCTAATAAATAAAAAGTCTATCAATTATTTTATCAAACTATGTCCTTTGTCCTCAAATTAGAAAATAGAAAACTGAAGGTTATACTACATCATCATAAACACAGTGACGTCCCTTCACATTCTAATATAGCCCCAGTCTATAGCACATTCCAAAACTTCCATGCAATTCTGTTCTCTCCTTAATTATTCTCAAACATTAGTACATGTGTATTTTTACCATGACTTTTTTTCCCTTCTGCCTCGCCCCCCCCCCAATGCTCTCCTGTATATAGCTCATTGCTCTTTCAAATTCATTGTTGTTACATGCATGCATACACACACACACACACACACACACACACACACACACACACACACACGCATTCCTAAATATAGCCTGCTCAGTCTGCATGCTACTTGTATCTACGTTTTTCAGGGCTGACTACTTGGTACTGGGAAACAGCTGGCACGCTCTTCCCTGGGGAGACTATGTCCTCCCCTCTCTGCACTCCTTAGTTGTCTGTAGGTCTCTGTGCAGGGTTGGGCCTCCTGGGCTTCCCCCATCCACTCTAGCATGCTGTTGTTCTTACTCAGCTCACGTTTAGGAATACAGCTACAAAACAAATCTACACCTAAGGCTCAAGGAACATTATGGAAGGGGAGGAGAGACTGGAAGAGCCAGGGAGGACCTGGTAGTGTGCTGTGACACTCTGTCTCCTTGCAATGTCAGAAACTACACCCCTAACACTCATACATGAGGACACTGGCTTTTAAGAACTTTCTCGTCATAGATTTGGAAAAGATATGTATAATACATATAAATGGGCTACAAGTTATTACTGAAGCTATATATACACAATTCCTTTAAAGTTAATGAAAATGATAATCCAACAGAAGATGGGCGAAGCACATATTATGATAATCTCAAATGTCAAATACTGTAATCAAATACACACTAACAGGATACTATTTCAATTACCCCTCAGAATGCCAAATAGTAAACTTAAGCGATCTCTGAATATTAATGAGAATGGCCACAGGTATTTCCCTAGAAAGCTGCACACTGCCACAAAGTTGTATACAACCTAGAGGAACTCCAAGTAGCTACTCACAAACTGGGTAAAGCCCCTTTCTTAAATTCTCATTTAATCACTCCCATCTTCCTCACTGTTATTTCAGCAAATTAAAACCTTGTGAGGACCTGGAGAGGAAGCATGGAAGCTGGCAGAGGGCAAGCAATCCTGCATTCCTTTGTACAGAACTGAGGCACCCTTCAGAAGTATGCTTCCTCACCCCCAAGCTTGATGCTCTGGCTGTGTAGCTACAACATCTTCCCTAAATAAACTTCTCATCCATATTTAAGGAGCAGAGACAATTCTTTTGTCTGGAATATGAATTAGCCCTTCATTTCTTAAGAAACATCTGAGCAGGGGTGGAGGGGGGTGGCAAACGCCTTTAATCCCAGCACTCGGGAGGCAGAGCCAGGCAGATCTCTGTGAGTTCAAGACCAGCCTGGGCTACAGAGTGAGTTCCAAGAAAGGCTCCAAAGCTACACAGAGAAACCCTGTCTCAAAAACCAAAAAAAGAAAGAAACATCTATTCTTCTCTAAGTCTTAGCAACACTTACTGCTCCTTAGCTCTTTCTATGCTTTCAATCCCAGCAGAGAACAACTGATCTAAAGGATGAATTCCCACATTCTTACAATGCTTGACCCGACTGCAATCCCCCTGTCCATGTCCATACTGTACACCTCATCTTTCTGGAAACAGTATCTTTCTGGAAATAGTATCTTTGGTACAGCACTTCAGAACATTCTGAATAAACTAAGTGGGGCCAGAGGCTTCATTTTTAAAAAGGGCTGAGCCTTAGCCAGGCGGTGGTGGCACACGCCTTTAATCCCAGCACTTGGGAAGCAAAGCCAGGTGGATCTCTGTGAGTTCGAGGCCAGCCTGGTCTACAGTGCGAGATCCAGGACAGGCACCAAAACCAAAAAAAAAAAAAGGGCTGAGCCTTAAGGGTTTGAACATTCTACTTTAATTCCATAAGGCAACTGTCCATTCTAACTTAAAAAAAAATAAAAATCAGTATCCTTTTCTTGACTATAGGTATAGTTCATGTTCAATTATAAGACTAAAACGAAGAAACAAAAGTTATTCATAATACTACCATTTAGAGATGAATTTTGTCTTAGGCAAAACATTTTAATAAAAATATATACTTAAAATAAGCCAATGGCTGTGCTGAGCATTCAACTCTATTTTGTATCATAGTATGAGCACTTTTTATATCATGAAGTAATCTTTTAAAACACAATTTTTAAAGGTTACCAACATTCTACCAAGTATAGATATTTCCATAATTTACTATCAAGATGCCTAGTTCTTAGTATTCATAATAATGCCACGATGAAACATCAAATACCTAAATCACTATTATTTTACTGCTGGGGTCTTCCAGGTGAACTTTTTAACAGAATGCTAGCTGGGCATAGGAATTCATGCAGTTAGGAAAGTGAAGTTGAAAGTGCTGCGTGAGTATAAGACTGAACTACATAGTGAGTTCAAGGCTGCCCTGTCTTAAAAGCCATTAAAAAGTTCTATAACCCCTAGCAATGTAGACTATTAGAAGGGTCATGTATGCCATGCTAAGAAGTTCAGATTTTTATTTGCCTACTGCTATTATTTATGACCAACACAATCCACAAAATATTTGACCATTTTTAAGGCTTTGAATTTATATGAGCAATTTGCTTCTCAGAAAGTTTAAAACCATAAAAATAAAAGCTAAATTCTACTGTGATCATGTAATATAATATATGAGTTATAAAACTGAATTTACTTACAGATACCCATTAAACTCTTCTGAGGGTTTTCTCCAAACTGTGACATCTTTCTAGAAAAATAAAAACATTCTATGGTGATAATCACATGGTTGGAACCTTACACACAAAATTAATTCTATAAGTTTAGAGTACTTAACTTTGCTTTAAAAAACAACTAAAGTAATTTCTCAGAGCGAAAGAGAAATCTGTATTTGAATTTCTTCTGTATCACACTGTACTTACATTATGCACCTTAAAGATTTTTCAGTAGCTTAGAAATTCAGACTTTCAAATTCAATGGCAGTAGTATATTAGTCGTTATTATTATTCGCTTCATTTTGATCTTAGCTATTTACTATTACTGATACATTCAGTCTATGACATTAGGAACATTAAATACTTCATTCTCAAACTGTACATGCCTTTTTAAAATTAAATAATTTGCCGGTTGTGGTGGCGCACGCCAGTAGGATTTGCTGAAGGAGGCAGAGGCAGGAGGATCACGAGTTCGAGGCCAGCCTGGGCTACACATTTTAAGAAAAAAAAATTAAATAATTCACATTTATTGTGACTATGTTACCTTGAATTAGTTCCTACATGCTTCCCCCCCATCATTTCCCAACTGACTCTAAATAGAAAACTAACTGAGAACCAGAGAAGAGCCTGGCTTCTAGGCTTGGCTAACACTCTGCCACACAAGAGTATGGCCAAATACATGGTAAAGAGGAATACTAACCGGCCACTCACAAACTCTTGACATCTGACAAGAGTACAAACTTTCAATGACCATCCTTCCTTAAACTCCTTTTTCGTTGACTTGGAAAACTGTTCTTTGCTCTCGTTGCCATGAACCGATTATCAAGTCCATCAAGTAAAGAGCAAATGAGTTCCTTCCTTGGTAACTTGACCCACCATCCTATCAGAAGAATTACTGACTGTACATCCATTCAACACATTATCTCTCATCCATATTTTTCCTAGTATTTTAAAAGTCATCAGACAATTTGTTGGCCATTGTGTGGCCCACAGAGGCTACCCAGTGAGACCTTACTCAGAGTCAGAGAATATGAGCTTGCTTTACCCAGCAGTGCAGCATAAAAGTGTGATTTGACCACAGGCGTGGTTACCAGGTGTTCTGAAGGGTCTACACTATGGTGTGCTTTGATCTTGCAAGGTGGAGGTCTTTTGCCTCTCCCCTTGGCACTGGTATAAAAAGCCCTTTTGAATAAATGCCTGGGGCGGCTGGGTATTGACCCAGGACCCTCCCAAAATTATACTGTTTCTGTCTTTCTTATCATCTCTTTCTATCTTTCTACCTAGTATTTCCTCATTCCTCTCTCCTCCACCCAAGAACCTTTCAATAGGTGGGAGCAGATAGGAGCTGGACTCCCAGACTCCCACAGGCCATACACTAAATTACCCAAGCAGTAATGGATGGTGGCGCACACCTTTAATCCCAGCACTCAGGAGGCAGAGCCAGGCGGATCTCTGTGAGTTCAAGGCCAGCCTGGTCTACAGAGTGAGATCCAGGACAAGCACCAAAACTACACAAAGAAACCCTGTCTCAAAAAAACAAAACAAAACAAAAAAAACAGTAATTACATGTATTTACCATTTTCTTGGCAACTCGCCACTTATCTTCTTCAATGTTATGATACTGGATCAGAGTGTTTTGAAGTTTAGTTGAAAAAGAGGCGACATCAGATAGGCCTTCCATTTTGATCTTCCTGTTATAGAAACCAAGATTAGCATCAGCAAATACTTAAGTCAAATCTTTATTCAGAATAAATGCTCCTGGGGGGAGCTATAAAAGACAGCTGCACCTGCACCTGCACCTGCACCCCACTCCCAATCAACTAATCAGAAACTCTGAGACTAGGAGCTGGGTAGAAAGTTTTCCTAAAAGCTTGAGATGAATAATCCATAGCCACAGATAATAAGCAGACTCTTTGTTATTAGAATCACTGATATAAAATAATAAAAAGAGACAGATGCAAGAAGAGGGAGGAGGTGGCTCTCTTATCTATAGGCTGCTAATGCTCAAGTATTCCTCTAATTCTCAGCTCTCCACGGAGTTCCAAAGTCCACATCCAGAAGCCTCCTTAGAACTTTGCTCCAAAGGAGCATCTTTACGTGCCCAGCGTTATCTTAGCAATTATTATTAAAATGACATTGAGCCCAGATTCTCAAGCCAAAAGGCTGGGAATCACCCTCAGTGATTTGTAAAGATTCCTATTCACACCACCATTCCCCACTGCCTATGTTCTATTTCCTCGGGTTTTATGCTCCTCAATCTAAGCCTGTAAAGACTTTAGATCTTTGGCCTTGGGATTTCTCTGCCTGGACTACTGGATTCCAAATCTTAGCAGCACGGACAACTTTCAGTGCCAACTGCCCTTAAAACTCCTGTCCTCAACACTGACTTCTGTAAGTTACTGCTCTATCTTTCTTTATTCCTCAGAGTGCTTGGCAGTATCTGAAGCTCATTTATTTATTGGTGTATAATTCTTCTCTTTAACCACCTCGCCTAACTAACAGAACAAAGGTCTCTGTCATAATTACCACTGTCTCGCTCTCACCTAGAACACTATTGCTTTTAATATCACTGTTGACATTTTCTCCCTACACACAAGATTTGATAACCTTTATCATCTTTGGATGCCAAGATACCAATTCTTGGCATAATTCCTATATCATTCCTACTCTTTCCATTCCTGTAAAAGGTTAACAGAGAAAAGCTGCCCATTATACAACCATCAAATTACTAAAAAGAAATTCGGGAAAATCTTCATTAATAATTTGGTCTTCCAACCAGAGCTCAGTACTATTGATCTGAAAACTAAAGGTTTTGGAAATAAATCAAAGCTGTAGCCAATATTTAAATATCACAATGTAGAGTATAGAAACCTCCAATACTAAAATTAAGTAGAAAGATGAGAAAGTGTATGTGGAAAATTCAATAACCTAAGACTTGAGATCCATAAAAGCGATGTAAAATTTATAAGTATAGACCACACCTATCCATGGAAAGTGGGTGAGCTCATTCTAAAAGTCTACCAGTCAAGAATATAAACTGCCACTTAAGAATTTGCCAACTTAACAACCAGTACAATGACATTCTTCAAGGGTGTGGTACAAACAAGTGCAAATTTTTGGAGAGCTTATGAAAGAAATGTATCCAGTACTGGGATCATTTCGATTAGGCCACATTCTGTAAACCCAGAGGCCTCCTGCTAGCTTCCTGTGGGTGGCAGATAAGAACTTTTTATTTTTTCAAAATTATTTGATAGAAATCAAATGAAATAGAAAGTCACTGTTATCATAACCAAACA
>CABHPP010147739.1:39035-67229 GCA_902168425.1 Peromyscus attwateri | reverse complement strand
AAAAAAAATGACTGCAAGCCTTTTGCCAAGGTTCACTTTCTACCCATACTTTTTCAATGTCCTCCTTAGTTAAAGGTATGACAATTTCTGCAGGGTCTATTCCTGCTAACTGATGAAGTATCAATTTTCCTTTCCAAATCAAGTCAGAAATTTTTTCCACATAAGTTTTTAATTTTTTATTCGGTTTTTTTGGTAAATATATCCATTCCAATATAATATCTTCCCTCTGCATTAATATTCCTGTAGGAGAATGCATAGAGGGTAAAATAACCAAAATGTAATCCAACATTGGATCGATATGATCCACATGTCCTTCATGTTCTTTCTTTTCTACCAAGGCCAATTCTTTCTCAGCTTCAGGTGATAATTCTCTTGGACTATTTAAGCCCTTGTCACCTTCTAAGGTTTTGAACAAATTATTCAGTTCATCATTTTTTACCCCAACAATAGTTTGTAGATGAGAAATGTCTCCAAACAATCTTTGAAGGTCATTAAGTGTCTGTAGTCAATCTCTCCTAATTTGCATCTTTTGGGTCTAATTTTTGCAGCTCTATTTTATATCCTAAATAATTAATAGAATTTCCTCATTGTATCTTTTCAGGAGCAATTTGTAGTATGCAGCAAGGCAAAATTTTCTTTACTTCTTCAAACATTCTTTCTATAGTATCTGCATTTGAGTCAGCTAGTAAAATATCATCCATATAATGATAAATTATAGATTTAGGAAATTTTTTATGTATCACTTCCAGTGGCTGTTGTACAAAATATTGGCACAGAGTTGGGCTATTCAGCATTCCCTGTGGGAGGACCCTCCATTGAAATCTTTTAACCAGTTGAGAATTATTGTAAGTAGGCACCGTGAAAGCAAATCTTTCTCTGTCTTTTGCTTGTAAGAGTATTGAAAAGAAACAGTCTTTTAAATCAGTAACTATGAGAGGCCATTATTTTGGTAACAGAGTAGGCAAAGGAATTCCAGATTGTAGAGAGCCCATTGGCTAAATTACTTTGTTAATTGCTCTAAGGTCTGTTTCCTTTCTCCATTTACCAGATTTCTTTTTAATAACAAATACAGGAGAATTCCAAGGGCTGGTTGATTCTTCAATATGCTGAGCATTTAACTGTTCTTCTACCAGCTCTTCTAAAGCCTAGAGATTCTCAGTTCTTAACGGCCATTGCTGAACCCATAGAGGCTTGTCTGTTAACCATTTTAAAGGTAGAGCTGTGGGTGTCTTTGGAAGTTCATCAGTTGTTGTGCCCTGTTCTTGTATAATATGGATGGCTGGTGGCCACTCATTAGAATAATATCTTCTAATATTTCTCTAAGAAACATGTGCTAGTTTATGATGTGTTTCTGAGGTTCGAGGAATGTTAATCTGAGTATTCCATTGTTGCAACAGGTCTCGACCCCACAGATTCATAGCTATGTTAGCCACATATGGTTTTAATTTTCCTCTCTGTCCTTCTGGACCTGACATTCGAGCCATCTTGCACTCTGTTTCACCTGAGATAATGTTCCAATTCCTAACAGTTGAACATTTACCTCTTGAAGAGGCCAAGTTGGATGCCAAAATTCTGGTGCAATTATGGTAACGTCCACACCTGTGTCTACCAGACCAGACAACAAAACACCATTTATTCTTATTGTTAATTTTGGTCTTTGTTCATTTATAGAAGTTTGCCAAAACATTTTCTTTATGTTTTTTCCTAAATTTCCTATTCTCTCTGTTTCATCATCCTGACCAGCATGATTTATTCCAATAGGCATTTGGTTATTTAATTGCTCTGAGTAGGGGTTTCATCTATGACTGCAGGAAAGGTTTGAACTGGATTTGCTGTGGGGGCCTGCCTGAGGCCCCTCTGGGAGTATCCCAAAGACCAAGGCAAAGAATTACCTTGCCTGTCCCTTGTTGATCTGCATTCATTAGTCCAGTGTTTTCCCTTACCACACCTTCTGCATACTCCAGAAAGAAGGGACATTCCATTGCCATTGTTTCTTGAAAAAACATTGTTTCTAGGAATGACCTCTTTACAGTCTCTTTTCAAATGTCCTTGCTTTCCACGTCTAAAACATCTGACATTCCTCAAACCTCTTGAAATTGCTTCTCCTAGCCACATATTATCATGTTCATGAGCCTCAACATTAACTGCATCTCTAATCCAATCTTGCAAGGGTACAGATCTTGCCTTTAACAGCCTGATTATTCTCTTACATGCTGCATTCGCATTTTCAAAAGCCAAAGATTCAATTATTATCTTACTAGATTCTGAATTCAGGACCATTCTCTTCACTGCTGAAGTCAGTCTTTGTAAGAAATCTGTGAAAGATTCTTTTGGGCCCTGTATACCCTTTGTAAATGACTCGGTTTTCTTTCCTGGTTCCTCAACCCTGTCCCATGCATTCAAGGCTGCCATTTGACGTAGAATTAAGGTTTGGATATCATATAAACATTGTGTTTGTATTGAAGCATATCGGCCTTCTCCAACGAGTTGATCCTGGAAGACTTGTATTCCTTTATCCCTCCATTGGTTGTCTATATTTTTAGCCTCCTCCTTGAACCACATTTGCCACTGGAGCCGTTGTCCGGGTTCCAGAACAGCATTGTTGCAGCTCCTGCCAGTCTGTGGTATAATCCTATTATAAGTTGACCAGGTGTTTAACATTTGCTTTACATATGGGGAATGCATGCCATAAGATACTATTGCCTCCTTAAACTTTCATAAATCTAACATTTCAATTGGAGTTCAAATATTTTTTGTATTCACTTTATTAATATTCTCATATAGTTGTTCCATTGTCAGACTGCCTAAAATTTCAAACAAAGCCCAACTTTCTTCCAATATACACATAAAACCCATTTTTTAATGTGAAAAAATTTTCTCTTTTAAATACTTTCCTTTAAAATATCTGATATCTTAATTGACTTAACAAGTCTGCATAGAACAGTAGAAATCCGATGGAATTTCAAAACAGCTACCTAGTGTCTGAGGTGTTAATCCAGAGAGAGAGAGAGAGAGAGAGAGAGAGAGAGAGAGAGAGAGAGAGAGAGAAAGAAAGAAAGCATAGCCACAAGTTCTGGCTAAAAGCTTAAATCCAGCTACATGTTCCTGCTTGAGTCAAGTCGAGCCTGGGCTCTGGCTTCCTTCAGCTCCGACCACATGTGTTGGCGTTTCAGTCAAAGGCAGCTCAATTCACAGTTGCATGGAGCTACTGCAATTAGTGGTAGCTCCAGCAGGGTAGGCCTGAGTTTTTCGTAACACCTGCTTTAAGCCAGTAGCTCCAGCTGTGGTAATGGCTTGTAGCTATGGTCAGTCGGACCTGAGACCTAAACCAAGCTGGGCCTGAGCTAGGGACCCGCGCCCCTGGGCAGGAAACCAGACCGGCCAAGCCAAACCAAGTGGTTTTTAATGAATTCTTACCACGTTGGGCGCCAGATATAGATGTAACCGTCTTATTAAATAAGAAACACAGAGCCAATGCAAAGATGAAAGCCCAAGAGGTCAGAGCAATAGGTAAGAGCTAAAAACCTTACCCTTCACTGCCACTGCTGTCTTCCTCAGCAAGAGAGCTACTTCCTGCCTGTCTGTCTTTTTTATAGACTTTCTATTCTGCCTTCTCAGTGGTTGTAAACCCAACCACATGACCTCCTCATCACTGCCTGTCTGTACAGACCTCCAGGTCTTCTATGGTTGGTATTGAGATTAAAGGCATGTGTCTCCATGCTGGCTGTATCCTTGAACACACAGAGATCTGCTTAGCTCTGCCTCCTAACTGCTGGAATTAAAGGTGTGCACCACCACCACCCAGCTTCTGCTATGGCTTGCTATTAGATCTGACCCTCAGGCAACTTTATTTATTAACATACAATAAAATCACATGTCAGTACAAATAAAATATCACCATATATTAAGGATCCCAGAGAGGTAGGAGGAATAGGGTATGTCCAGAGCAAGTCCAGAAGCAGAATGAGCCTTCAAATGTTAAATGACAAAAGACAGAGAGAATCACCGAAGGGAGAACCTATGAGATTGTACACTTCCTTGATCTGTACTTGTACTCAAGGCTTTGCCAAGTCTGATGAGACTGAATTTTATCCTGAGTAATAGTCATGTGGTTGTGTGATGTGTTTGACTTGGAAGACGAGGAGCCAGCAGATTATATCAGAAACAGACAGCAAAGAAAAATGTTTTAATTAAGCTAAAGATGAAAGTATATGACTATGTTTAAGCAACTTCAGTCAGGCCCCAAAATGGAATATGCATCAGAAGCCATGTTCAACAAATTTGACATTGTGCATTATTTTGATTTTGCAGAGAATAAAATTTTATGAACTTAAAGCTTACAAGGCACATTGCTCTTCATCCACTCAACTTTGTAAGAGAATCTGACTTATCAGTTGCATTGTTTGCATGACACCTTAAGAAGCATACATTTTATTATTTTTATTAACATTTTTAGTTCTCATACAAATTATTGGGTTTCATTATATGTATGTATATATATATATATATACATATATAATTTATTCATATTCACCCCTTAACCATTCTCCAAATACACAATCTTGCCAATTCCCTTTTACATCTGCACATAGTTCCCTCTTCCACTTTCATGGACTCAAATCTTATGGCCCTCTCTTATTTCTCTTCTGGTCTCAGGACCTATTCCTTCCTTCTCCTACACTTCTATCTTCATGTCCCACCCGTCCACACACAGACATGTATGAATCTATATAAATTTATATATGCATTCTCCATATGATAGAAAATATGAACACTTTTTGTTCTGACTCTCTCTTAACCATTCTACTTAGCAAAATGAGTCAATCTATCTTCCTCCAAATATTACTTCATATTTTAATGCAGAATAAAATTTCAATGTATATGTTCAAAAAAAAGAATGTTAGAAGCTACACCCATAAAATCATGCCAACGTGACTGCCTAAACAGGAGCTGAACAAGGACAACGCCTATAGACATGCTGACTTGAAAATGAGAAACTCTTGGGTCCTCAACTCTAAAAAGAACTATAGGAAACCCAAAAATCCTGATAGCAAGAAAAATAGACTTCTCTAAGGAAGAGAACAAAAATTGCTTATACAATACTAAATGGTCAGTCCTGAAAACAGTATATAGAATATACAACATACATATATAACATTATACAGACTGAGCAGATTATATTTATTTATTTAGGCATACACACACACTCACATACATAACAAAATTAATGTGGAGAAAAAGCCATCAATTCAGAAAAGAACAAGGGGAGGTTCTGGAAGGAAGAAAGGGGAAATGATGTAATTATATTATAACCTTAAGAAAATAAAATAGATGTTGTTGAGTCATTTTATTGCTATGATCCTTAAGCAAAGCAATTGTATTTCATTTTACCCTAGACCCATGGCTTACCAGTCTCAGGTTCTTGTGAACCTGAGCAGTGTCAGGCATGGGCTCCATCTCGTGGAGTAGGCCTTGAATCCAATCAGATACTCCTGGATTACTCCCACAAAGTCTGTGCCAACATTGCACCAGGATATCATGCAGGCAGATCATCATTTAGATTACAAGATTTGAACTAGGTTGGTGATTATCTTTCTTCTCTTGGAGTGTGCAGAGTACCTTTCCATACTATGAACGCTAGTCAGTAGGGGGTAAAGGCTCTAGTTAGGAACCAGATTGACTTTTCTGTCTATGATGAGATATGTAAATGCTGTGTACTCAATGGTAGTTTTATAGACTTTTAGTTTCACATTGCTTTGTTTTGACATTTTTTGTCTTACTGGCTTTTGCTTGTATAGCTTTCTGATTTTGTGTTTTTATGGACTTTGTTTTGTTGTGTTTTTTTTATTTGTTAAAGTTTGTTTATTTGTTTCACTGTTTCCTAAAGAGAGGGAGAAATAAAGGGCATGTAGTTCGGTGGGTGAATTGGGGAGGACCTGGGAGGAGTTAGGGAATGGGAAACCATGATTAGAATATATCATATGAGGAAAAAAGTAATAAAAATTAAACAGTTAAAAAGTAATAGTAATAATATCTCATAGCCCAGTAGGAGTAATGGGTTACCTCTTTTGTAGATACTGACTATTGGGATCTGATAGACCCCATACATTACAAGCTATTGCCATTTGCTCTTGATTACACTCCAGAATTTAATGATAAGGACTTAATGGCTAGAACACCACTTGTTTTAGTTGTAGGGCTGTATAAATCAAGATGGTACTGACCTAGAAGTTTCATACAAACTGGTTAGCTTTCATAGTTCTAGAAAGTCCCATACACACTACTGATAGAAAAAATAATCAACCAAAAATGACTAATTTTGGATTGTAATTAAGGCCTCACTATAATCAGGGCCAAGAACCTGTGGTTAACAGGTCAGATATTGAAGAACCAAATAGCACAGATGTAGCATGAGCCAGATCATTCTGATGTGTTTTATATATAAATGGATTACCTTATGAGCAGCATTCTCCTTCATCATCTACCAAAACTATTCATAATTCTAGGTCCTTTTAATATTGTTACATACTCTATCTTTTTTTAAAATTATCTCAAGTTTTTATACAATGTACGTCAATCATGTTTGTTCCCTTTTCCCAACTACTCCCAGCTCCTCCTCACTTTCCTACCCTCCAACTTCATGTTCTTTCACCCTCTGCTCTTAGCTCCTAGACAACTCTACCTTGGCTACTTTGAAATTTAGATTCCTCTTATGTATTTCCTGAAATCTCTTCCTTTTTATTCTCCTGTTGACCATTAATGTCAAACTATAAAATAAAAGTTTACACTGCAACAGAAATGCTGACTCCAGAATATTCTATGTTGTACATTCGTTTATGTTGCTTTAGGTCTTTTTTTGGCTGTGTTGATTTTTTATGCTATTGTAATAATTGTTGTTGAACCACTTATTAGAAAACTTGTAGGTCAAAATGTTTAAGTTAGTTGCTAGCAAAAGGTCTGCTAAAATCCATATATCCTATCCATCAGTTGAAAAATTGGCTACAATTATACACTGCTTAACAGTGGATATCTGATTTCCAGACCAATATTATTCTTGATCTTTTACTACTAAATCTTAGCAACTCAGCATACCCTATAATACTAGATATGTTTATCTTCTGTTAATGATATGTAGTAAATTGATGATAATAGAGACAAAAGAGGTAATAGAACAATACATAGATGGTTCTTGAGCTGTTAAAATATATGCAGGACATCTACAAACAATACCAGTAAGTTGTCCAAGAATACAACTGTATAAATTTTAGGAGAGCTTAAAAAATATTGTAGGTGCAGAGAGATTATTTCCCCAAAGCTATTTTTGTACTTAGTAGAATAATGGAACTTGACAAATATGGATAAGATGGAGGTGTATTTGCATATGCTATTTTTATAAATAGATTATTTGCTAAATTATGTATTGTTTACAGCATTAGAATATATAATTTTATATATTTGTATGATGTATGAAAATATGAAAACAAATACCATATTTCTTACAAAATACAAATATCACATTGTTGATGGTAATTTTATTGATATCAGCTATGTTTTATTACCTAGGAACTAAAGTTAAACATACTTATGTATGTATGTGTATATATTTTTACATGATATGTATGTATGTTGTGGAGGTTTAAATGAGAAATGTCCCCCTATGGGCTCTAGAATTTGTATACCTGGTCCCCAGTTGGTGGTACTGTTTGGGGAGGTGGTACAGCTTTGCTGAAAGAAGTCCAAAATGGAGGACAGGCATTGAAAGATTGTAACCTCACTGCAGTGGCAATTCACTCTTGTTTTATGCTTGCTGTTGAAAGTGCTGCTGCCATGCCTGATACCTACTGTCGTGCTCTCCTGCGATAATGGAATCTTATCCTGCTGGATCCATGAGCCAAAACAAACTCTTCCCTTCTACAAGTTACTTCTGGCCATGGAATTTTATCACAACAGAAAAACATGGGGTGGGGTGGGTGTGTGCATGCATGCTGCTTCATGATAGTGGGAATACTATGTGTTTGGATATACATATAAATAATTTAAGTGGAATTGTGGGATTATGCTACAAAGTGTGATAATGCTTTCTCCAAGACTATAGACTAACAAAAACCTCAGTGCTAGGCATGAGAAACTTCCCTTCAGGTTGTTCAAGGGAGTCTAAGAGCCTTCCAAAACAACAAAGGCTATTGCCATTGCCTTTGGTTGCCTCCCAGATTTTGGAGGTAAGCCTATTACAGAAAACACCATACACTTCAACACAGAACTTGGAGGATTCAAACTGAAACTAACCTGTAAGTGTCCTCTCTGTGGACTAGCTGTCATAGTAACAGAAGGAGTTATAAAGCTGCCAAGTGATAAAAGTAATCAGCAGACCTACCCATCTGTAAAGTCTGTACTGTATACAAAAATGACCAGCCTAGCAATTTATTCTCAATGGCAAAATAGTGGCAGTTTTAGCTTGAGGGTAACCAATAGGTATCTAATTGAACTTAATGCTCACTCAATAAGGAAGAATTCATGCCTGGCAATGTAAGCCCAACCAACTTCTCATGGCTGGAGGAGTCATGGACCCTAGAGGCTAATCTACTATTCCCACTTTCCTAAACCAGTATAATTTCTAACTATATTCTAAATACTTACCCTTATACCCACTAAAAATGAAGCTCTTACCTCTTATCTAAGAAACTTCTTTTTATAGTAGACAGACACTACTACAGATATCTACACCCGGTCTAAATACATAGGGTAAATGACCATGTGATACTCAGTCTCAATTAGTACATCTATAACACAATCCCTACAAATATGACTCAGAGAACATGATAGAAGGGGTGTGGTGTGTGTGGAAATATTATAAAAAGCAAAAGATACTTTGCTTTGAGATACTATAATCTTAACATGACAGGAAATTAGTACACATGAAATTTTAACAATGTAGCTGCCTAAAGGGGACCCACATAATGATCACACCAGTCCATATGCCAACATGGATGTGGGAAATTTTACAAAGGCTCACCCCTAAATGAATCATGGCAATCAATGGTTGCTAAGAAATTCATATGTGTGTGTGCATGTGTGTTTGTATACATATACACAAAGAGAAGGAGTATAGAAACATAGAAATGGGAAGAGGGAAGAATGGGAAATTTTTTGAGATTAGAATATAATTATAACATTTATCCTGTCCCTTTCCTCCCTCCTAACCATCCCATATTCTCCTCATTGCTCTCTCCCAAATTCATGGCCTCCTTTTACATACAATATTATTACATGCATATGTGTATATGTATATACATATATATTCTAATATAACATATTCTGTCTGTATAATGTTACTTGTATATTTTTGACCATTTGGTATTGGACAGTCAGTTGATATGCTCTTCCCTAAAGAAGACTATTTTCCTGTTTTTAGCATTTCTTAGTTGCCAGTAGTTCTTTGTGTATGGTTGAGCTCTCATGACCTCTACTCAGCCACTTTAGCATGTCTATTGGTACTGTCCTTGTTCAGCTCATGTTTAGACAGTCAGGTTGGTGGGACATTTTTGGGTATAGCTGCTACTATTCTTAGGAGACACAATTTGACTGCCAACTCTCCAGTCTTCTAGCTCTTACAATCTTTCTGCCTTCTCATCCTCAATGTTCCCTGAAACTTAGTTTGTAAGTTTTTAATAAAAGAAATTAAAGCAATATGCAGCAGTGGAAAAACAGAAAATATTTTTAAGTGTGTACAATGTATGGAATAAAAGAGTACATCATTTTAATGTCCATTTATTTTTATTTTGTGGCTATGAGTGTTATGACTACATGTATGCATGTGTACCACAGGTATACTGGTGCCCATGGAAATTAGAAGAGGGTACCAAATTTCCTGAAACTGGAATTATGGACAGTTGTGAGGCACTGTGTAAGTGCTGGGAAGTAAACCAGGATCTTCTATGAGAGCATTAAGTGCTCTTAACCTCTGAGCCATCTGAGTACCCTGATGTTATGTTTTATTATGATGTTATGTTTTATGTTATGTTTATTACTACTTACTGTCTTCTGAAAAAAACAAATATATTATTCTCCTAAATTTCAAATTCTAAATAATATGTACTAATAATTGTAATAATTTGTAATAGAGAAACTTCAAATTTTCAAATGTAATAATAATCTCAGAGGAAAATAAATGTGATTCCACCTCTTTAAATTTTTATTTCAAGATCAAGTGGATGGGGTAAAACGTTTGAGTTTCCCAAAGTAGTCCTGTGCTCCCTTTGCCTTTAGTATTGAATGATTAATGTGAACTTGGGAAATTTAGTGTTACCTAAAATGCTGATAATCTCCAGATATTTATCTTATCATGTATTTTTCCCTCCTCATATTGGATACTCCTATCCTGCTCCGACTTATCACCTCTGTAGACATTCTAGACTCAGCACTAGCCTCTATTTTTCCCTAGCCCCTCTGCCCTGGTTAGTGCTCTTTGTAGAACCCAGGCACACAACAGCAAAATTACTAAAATTGATGACATGATGCACAGCATAAGCTGTTGAAACAATGCAGTGGAGGAAACTGACTCACAAATTAAAGAAAGAATTTACTCCTTTAATAGCTGAACTACTTTTATAATATTCTTAAAATCAACCTTAACTTTTATACTTACTTCTTGAAATTTATGTTAAAATTAATGGAGTTGTAACACAATCTATTTAGCAGATGAAAAGTTGCTGACAATAAAATGTAGATGCAAAAGATGATTCATTAGCAGAATTATGAAAGCTATCCACAAATGATATGTTATATCATTTAAAGAGAATGGAACAGGAATGGGAAGTATCTGGTAAGTCAATCAATAGATCTTCATTAGGAAGCATTTTCCCAACTGTGTGCTTTGTTTGATATTTATTCCATACATTCTTTCATAAGACCTTTTTATCAAGGTTGCACCATAATACAGTTCTAGTATTACTCTGTGAAAATCCTCTTTTCATATTGTTGTATTTTGAGAACTCAAACTTTGTCATTGATTGTATATCTCACTTCAGAAATAGCTGACACAATTTGACAGGCAATGTAAAAAACCTAAAGATATTATCTAAATACTTACAATAATGTATAACCTGTAAACATAAAGATTTACATGCTCAACTATAATACAGAAAGGAAATTTCATTTCTAAAGGGTAATTGTGTAGCACACAGTATACTTACACAGCTTCATGTTTTCATTTTGCCTTTGTTTCATCTATCAGGATCACCTGAAACCATTCAGTGATTAATGCAGACAACAAAGCTCAACTATACTATGTGGTGTATTTGTGTCACTGTTATTAACAATGCACATAATTCAGTCTCCCCTGAATGTAAAATTCACCATTTCTCCCAGAAGGAGTCAATAAATTATTTTGCAGGTTTCTTCTTGGAGAAAGAGCTGTGAATAGTAAAAATCTTCATATGCCTATAACAAATCTACAAATTTGCACACATCTATGCAAATTTCTTCTTTCCTTAAATCAAAAATTAAAGTAATTCTCTTGGGGCCAAAAGTTAATCATTCTTCTTACATTTGGTTTTATAAAGTTAGAATGCTTGTCACACTAAGAAATGTTTCTCTTCTGTATCTTCACACTCTTATTTCTCCCATGAAAATTTAGCTATTCATTTAGGTTATGGAGTAGGAAGTAAATGTAGGAGATTCGCTTGTTTTCTGTTTTGGAAACTCTGATAAGTTCTTTATTTCCTCTATCAATAGCATGGAGGAATTCACTCAGACCATCACTGACTTCTTCACAATCTCCAACTTTGTAGTTCATGATGATACTTCAATGTTTGGATGAGGTACAGACTATTTCGACAATGTATTTGTTCAAAGACTCTCTGTCTCAGTCTTACGGGAAGAAAGTAATTTTTCATCCTTCTTTCACAGTTTTTTTTTAATATTTTCCCTTTTCTATCTGCTCTGGTTGGGAATAATCCTCCAACTGTTGAGTCTATTTTTGAACAACCACTAGTTTCAAATATTTTACATTGGTATGGATTTTTGTATATTAATACAAATTTAAGGTTGTTTTTGTTATACTGTATATATGTTTCTACCCTTGTTTCAGATATTTTACCTATGCAGCTCATTTAAAAATGTAATGTAAGATTCTAGTCCTTGAAAGCTATTTAGTATAATTAATAAATACAAGTTAGTAGTTAGTCGACTTAATAATCAAACTTGCAGTTATGGTACGTATGTTTTCAAGGTTATGCAGAGATGTATTTTAGATAGATATGTGGTCTTCCAACACTTCAGAGACCTACAAAATATGGAATTTAAGATGTTTTAAAAATATAAGGCTTTCGATGGCCATAAGACACGTCTGCTGCTGATAGCACCAGTTTACTTAAAAAAAGGAATGATGAGCATTGAAGAACCTTCATATGGAGTTACCTTTTTGTTGCAAAGTTAGCCACTAGGTAAGGAACTTCCCTTGCCTTGACTGCTGACAGTATGCTGTCCAAATTGGACAAGCTGAACACAAAAGAAGGAAACTAACAAACTTCGCAAAAACAAGGTCGGATAGTCCTTCAAAATTCCTGCTTCACAGAAAAGTCTGTCAGATATTCTAGGTCTGTAGGCCAAAGATGGATGCTCAAACATTGCAGGGGAAAGTGGGGTGACTGTCTAGGCAGCCAGCTGCTTCTGTCATTCCTATAGTTTTGAAAGTTGTTTGTTCTGCACTTCCTGTTTACTCAGTTAATATATCCTTCTTGGGTCTCTGATGGACTTGAAGATGAGATAGTTATAGTTACAGTTTTCCTTGTTAACATATTCAGAAAAGAAACTCACAAAAGAGGTATATAAATTGTATAAGGTTGAGAGACATAAGAGCTTAAATTGTTTATTTAGGAAAATGTTTTGAGGTGTAATAAAAAGCTGAATGGCCAATATCTAGGCAGAAGGTAAAGGTGGGACTTCAGAGCAGAGAGAGAACTCTGGGTGGAAGAAAAGACGCAGACCAAGCAAGATGTGCAGGAGAAGAGTAATAGACGTGAGTCACATGGCAGACATAGATTAATATTAATGGGTTAACTTAAGTTAACTTAAGAGCTAGTTAGGAGCAAGCCTAAGCTATAGGCTGAACTTTCATAAATGATAAAAAAAAAAACTCCATGTGTAGATGGAAATTTTTCCAGTCCTGATTTGCCCAGCAATCTAGATGAATCTCTCCCACACATGATCCTGCAACCACTTATAAAATAATCACTCAGAGGCTTATATTAATTATAAACTGTATGGCCTACGGCTTCAGCTTCTGGCTAGCTAACTCTGTCATCTTAAATTAACCCATTACTATTAAACTATATGTTGACACGTGGGTGTGGTATTACTGGTCTGCTGGCATCTTGTTGCTCCTTGGGTAGTGGCTGGTGTCTCCTCCAACTCCACCCTTTTTCATCTCATCTTCAATTTGAATATACCACCTAACCTTATCCTGCCTGCCATAGACCAATGCAGTTTTATTATCCAATGAGAGCCACACATATTCACAGCATACAGAAACATACCTCACAGCACTTTGGTGGGGTGGTAAATGCTGAAAGATCAGAGGAAACAAGCCACAGCCACTTCTCACCTTGCCAGCTCCTCAGCCAAAAAGGGAAGATCTTGTCTCCATGAATCCTCAGACAGAATGCCCCTGAATCCTCAGCTGAAAGGGCTTCTGTAGTTCCTGTCTCCTCATGTGTCAGGGACCAAACATGGACCATGGAAAAGTACTAGCTAGGCCAGAGAACAAGCCCCTGCCCTAAACCAGATGCCCCCAAAGATAAAGAACAGGTCAGGCAGGTCAGGTAGCATAGCAACAGAACAATAGGCCCTGACCAGCAACCTTATCACCTAGCAAGCCTCACGACTTGCACATCCTACTTCACCTGCACGTCCCCCATCAACTGCACCCCTTCCCTCCTTCCTGCCCCTCCCCCTCCCATGCTATATAAGCCTTGCTGAGGAGAATAAAATTTTCAGCTTGATCAGAACACTGTCTTGCTGTCTTCTTTCGTGTCTCCCCTTCCCTTTCATTCTCTCCCGCAGGTGGGTCGCCCCCGTTGACACCCCACTGGCCGGGGCACTCACGCGTTAATATGCCTTTCTCTGCTCAGCCATTTCATTCCTATCTCAGCCTTCCTAGGGCTAGCATTAATGGCATGTGTGATTCCCAAATACTGGGGTTAAAGGTGTGTGCTACCACTGCCTGGCTCTGTTTCTCTCCTAGTCTGGATCAATCTCATGTAGCCCAGTGTGGCCTTGAACTCCCAAGTGCTAGGATTAAATATGTGTTCCACCACTGCCTGACCTCTATATTTAAATCTGTGGCTGGCTCTGTCCTCTGCTCTTCAGGCAAGCTTTATTTCTTAGATTACAAATATCACCATATTTCCCCTTTTTTGTCTAAAAACATAAAAGGTTATAATTAATATAAGAAAAACTATATCTAATAAGTACAATAAGTATAAACAATATATACAGCCAAGACTTACATTAACAATGTCCAGTCCATTAACATTTGAAGATTCAGAGAAAATACTCTTTTATTTATCCTATTTTTGGTGAGTTCAAAATGTTGTACCTAATTCACATTCTATCCTAACTTGTATTACCAACCCAAAACTATCTTTTGATGTCTTTCAAACTTACACACTTTACACCACTTAGTGAGTTTCTTTTCTGAATTTGTTAACAAGGAAAACTATAACTCTAACTATCCAGTATGGTGATATTTTCTTTTGTACTAAAATGTTATTTGTATGTTAATAAATAAAGTTGCCTGGGGGTTAGAGCTATTAGCAAGCCATAGGAAAGCAGGGCGGTAGTGGCATACACTTGTAGTCCCAGCACTTGGTAGGCAGAGTTAGGTAAGTCTCTGTGTGTTCAGGGATATATCCAGCACTGGATACACATGCCTTTGATCTCAATACCAACCATGGAACACCTGGAGGTCTATACAGACAGGTCGTGATGAGGCGGTCATGTGGTTGGGTTTACAACCAATGAGAAGGCAGAACAGAAACTCTATATAAGGACTTTAACACAGGAAGTAGCTCTGGTTTGGAGAGGTAGGACCACTGCAGGAGGAAGGGTAAGGTTTAGCTCTGACCTCTTGGCTTTGTTCCTTGCATCAGTTCTGTGTTTTTTATTTAATAAAATGGTTGGCTACATCTACAATCCAGTCTTCAACCCCATCAGAGACCTGATAAGGAAATAATATTAACTGTGTAAGCAGGAAGTGCAAACAAGTGACTTCCAAAAAAATGTGAGCATTGACAGACACACAGGTTTTTATTATTAGACCATTTAGGATTTGTGCAACATCCATATCATAGTCTAGGAGCTGGAGGGACAGAGAAAGAATCATTTGATACATCTACAACACAATCCCAATACTGAAGGCTCAGTAAGCAACATGGAAGAGGAAGACAGCGTGATTGTAACAGTCAGAGAACCCAAGAGTCTGTGTAAAATTGTGTCTCCTATATATGACAGGGAAAAATGCAACCATAAAATCTTAACAATATAGCTGCTTAAATGAGACTTGAATAATGACCACTTTGCATAGCAACATGAATGGAGACAATCTCAAGGGATTCCATTCCTATAGTCATCCTTCTTTTATATTTTAAAGTTTGTCTTGAAATAGTTTATTTAGATTAAAATTGAATATTTTAAAATGAAGATGACATACCACATTTTTCTATCAACAATAATGTTAAAAACTGTAAAGATCTATACTGTCTTCTCCTTAAAAAGCATGCTTCTTGAAATTATATATCAATTTCATTTCCTCCATTTTAATCAGGTTGTAATATAGGTTCATACTTCAAACTGTATAATATTATATAATATAATTAATATAATATATCTAATAATTACACAAAACAAAAAAATATTGTGCTCTTACAAAATATTTTCCATTTATAACTTGTAAAATAATCTTTTCACTGCCTACACTAACAAAAGTATAACTAAAACAGAGACAATTCATATCTTATTCTATCAATAAACAATTTCATCCTTGGATACACAAATTAATTGAAAAGAATCTATTCATCCATCTCATTAAGAGATGCATTTCCGCCGGGCGGTGGTGGCGCACGCCTATAATCCCAGCACTCGGAAGGCAGAGCCAGGCGGATCTCTGTGAGTTCAAGGCCAGCCTGGGCCACCAAGTGAGTCCCAGGAAAGGTGCAAAGCTACACAGAGAAACCCTGTCTCAAAAAAACAAAACAAAAAAAAGAGATGCATTTCCTGTAAATGATGAGTTCATATTTAATAGACATCTACCCAAATATGCACTAGGGTGTCTGTTTTACAATAACTGCATAGCATAATAATTATTAATAGCACATTCCTAAAAGAAATCTTGATATTTAGAGTGCTATATTATTTTACAAGTTATGAAGAAATGGAAAATATTTTGAAGGAGCACAGTCATTGTTTTGTTTTTAATCTCCTAGACATATGCCAAAGCTACATTTCAATGTAATAACAAAATTTATTATTCTCATCTATAGGATTACTGATCCAGTTGGTCTTGTTCCAAGTATTTTTGTGAAAAGAAAAATTAGAAACTACCTAAATGCCAAATATTTTGTGACTTATGTTGAATTTGTTTCTCAAAATCAATATTTCAAAATACATCCTTGGTACCCCCATCATTTACCCAGGCTGACAACATGCATCAAAATAATCCTGGAGTTGGAGATACTTATACGATCCATAAAAAGCAGATGGAAAGTCACATGTGTAGATGTATCCGACCGCCTTATTAAATAAGAAACACAGAGCCAATGTAAAGGTGAAAGCCCAAGAGGTCAGAGCTAGAAGCCTTACCCGCTTTCCGCCAGCTAGACTTCTCCCGCCAAGAGAGCTCTCTGAAAAGGGAGGTATTTCCTGTGCGTTCGTCTTATAAAGAGTTCTGGTTCTTCCTTCTCATTGGTTATGAACCCAACTACGTGGCTGTCTCGTCACGGTCTCTCTGTACAGACCTCCCAGGTTTTCTATGGTTGGTATTGAGATTAAGGGCGTGTGTCTCCAATGCTGGCTGTATCCTTGAACACACAGAGATCTACCTAGCTCTGCTTACCAAGTGCTGGGATTAAAGGCGTGCACCACCACCGCCCTGGCTTTCGCTATGGCTTGCTAATAGCTCTGACCCCTAGGCAACTTTATTTATTAACATACAAATAAAATCACATTTCAGTACAAATAGAATACCACTATACACATGGGAAAGGCAAGTATGCTTGAAAACCTCTGTTCTTAAACAGATTGATTTGTGAAAGACCATATATGGAATGTGTAAATCTGGGGTTGGAATCATGTGACTATTCCTGTGAAGAACAGAGGCTGTGGTGTGATGGTGGTGATCACTTTGCAGAAGTCTCCATAAACAATAAGGTTTACAAAATTTTTAAAACCATATGGCTATCTACAGAATTGTGGGACAAATTGTTTTTATGAATCTTAAACTAAAAGTAGGTTAAAACAATGAAATGACACCATGAATTTCAGTACAATAACATCTACTTAACACAATTAATGGAATACAACCTGATCTGGTAAAATTCTAAAATTTTTGAATCAACATCCTGGAAAATCTGTATTGAGAAGTCTCAGAAAGGATAAATCCAGACAAAAGTGAGGCATGAGTCAGAGCCTACACACTTTAGAGACTAGGTATGAGAAGACCTAGGGAAGCTAGTCCATACATTGTTTCTTGTTCTAATACATTTTTTTTCAAGTAAAAATTTATGGAGTAGCATTATTATAAAAGGATATATAGTAGTGTTCTTATACACAATGAAAATGCAAGGCAGATAATGATCATTCTAGAAATACCCCAGATGGAAATGAAGAACCTAAATTTTTAATATACCGTGATCAGAACTAATGAAATGATAAATATCCAAAAAATAAGACTAAAAATCATGGAACAACTAGAAATAAAAGGAAAATCACTTAACCTTTTATTCTAATGAAAATTGAAAAAATGTGGAATATTAGAACCAAAACATAAATACATCAGTGAACCAAGTTTCCATGAAGACCATATAGCAGTTGTCTCTAGGTGACTTATACTTGTCTGTATTTACTGTATTAAAAATAATTAGAATTAAAGACATACAAAGGAAAGACAAATTATTTAAGAATAAATTAGAAGATAAACTAGAACAAATAAGCAAAATATATTCAGAGAACATAAGAAGAAATTAAATGCCAGATTCAAAAAAAAAAAGGAAGACATTTTGAACCTGATGAGATACTCCAGTACCAAATGGTGCCTGATGTCAAGCCTGGACACCTGATTCCATTCCTGGGTTCCATGTGGTAGAAGGACAAAAACTGACTTCCACAAGTTGTCCTCTAACTTGGGGATGCATACCATGACACATGTGTATTTGTGTGCTAGTGTACACACATATACAATAAACAAATAAATAAGTAAATAAACAAATTTATGTATATAAAAATATTTTAAAAGATAAAATACTTAAAATAGTCTTAGCAGCTATGATAAAGAAAAGGGGCAAAGAGCCTTTAACATATTTGTAAATATCTCAGCCTTTCACTGATAGGCCTTAGAAATACTGACCATCTCAGTAACAACATATATATCTTCACACAGAGCATGTATAAGATGTGATGGGTCTTGTTAACAGAAAGTTAGACTCTGATGCAATGGCTTATCCCATATTCAAACCAGGATAATCCAGGTATGTATCATTCCATAGAATAAAGAAACTGGAAAACATGACTAAAACTGTGTCAGCTATGCTCGGCAAACAATATGAAGGTGTACCTGATCTCATAAGATGTTAACTTCAAAAATTAGTAAGGATAATAGGGTAAGGAGTTGAAACTATCTGGATATTTTAGTTCATGTACACATAATACTACATGTGACTCTTTGATGAGAATGGCTCCTATAGGCCAACATATTTGAACGGCTGGTCCCCAATTGGTGGAGTCACCAATTGAGGTGACTTTGGGGGCTGAGTTTGAGGCTTCAAAACCCCATTCCATTCCTAATTAGTTTCACCTCACTCTTAACAACTCTCTCTCTCTCTCTCTCTCTCTCTCTCTCTCTCTCTCTCTCTCATGCTTGTGGATCGGATATAAGTTCTGGGGTTTTATTCCAGGTTCTGACCTGTCTGCCTGCTGCCATGCTCTTGTCCATGATGATCATGGTCTCTAACTCTGTGCAACTATAAGTCCCAGTAAACTCTTATATAAGGTTCCTTGATCATAGTGTCTCTTCACAACAAAAGAAAAGTAACTAAGATAAAACACAAAAAGAACAAAATCATATTTATTCAACTTTATAAAATTATGTCAATTCATATTTTTTCTACTATGAATCCTGAGTTATCCAAGTGAAAAAATATCAATTAAATGAATTTATCTTTATTTTTAATATCCCTGCTAATATAAAATTAGAAACAATTATGGGAGCATCACAATTCTTGATTCATGGTTCTGAGCAGAGATTATCAGTCTGCTGATCTCAAAAAGAGGAACAACCACCATGTTCCCACCCATAAGACACAGACATCAAAAGATAGACTTGAAACACAACCCAACCAAACTCTTAAAGAATAGCCAGTGTTCATGAGAAATACAGGGAATGGAGTCAGATATCAAAACATACTACCAAACTCTACAGGATAAATGAACTAATTCTTTAATATATAAATTACCTGAAGACAAAAAAGGAGATAAAAGAAAACATTTAAAGAAGATAAATCTATCAATAAATTTAGGGTGTGTTTGATTTCTGATTCAATAAGTAAACTATAAAAAAATATTATGGTATGGTATTTGCTAGAACATTGGAAATTTAGAAAATTTATTCAACATTTTACCTTTAAATGTCATTGCTAAATTTATCAAAATTAAGTCATTATACTTGGAGATGGATGCAGAAAGACTAAAGTAATCCAGAAAGACTAAAACAAGGTAAGAATATGAATATGAATGAAATAGTATGGCTAGAAAAGATCACCTCTGGATTAATAATAATGATTATTAATGGCCAATGAAAATACATGATTTGTCAGACTAGTCTATTAATTTTATACATTATTGGAATCTTCCATAATAAAAATTTCAAGATAATAATACTCACTTATAAAGTCTATGCTCTATCTCTCTATATATTCCAGAGTAAAGATTCACCCTTTATTTATATCCATGAATCCTCATATCTTTAATCCACTGAAATACCCTGGAAATTATTAAAGATAGTTTTATTTTTCAACATAGAACCATGTAAAATGCATGTAATAGGTGGAGAACATTTTCCTATACTGTTTTTAACATTAACTTAAGTGCTAAACTAGTACTTCTTAACATTATAAATAAGAAACACCCAGAAATTGAATGTAAATTGTTCAAATGGCCATTTTAATAAACAATTACTTTGTTAACTTTCTTTTTATCTATTCTTTGTGTCTTTCACATCATATCTCCACATCATGTCTCCCGATCTCATCTGTCACTCTCTCCCCATAAACAAAATAAGACAAAATAAAATTTAAGAGAAGAAAGGGGGGAGGAAGAAAGAGAGAATCTCATTATGGAATCTGCAATGCGATACAGTGAGTCATGCAATAAACCCCTTTATCCATAGATATTTACATGCAGGTGCTCATCCCACAGAATCACTGGTCCAGTTAAGGCCTCTGGTCTCTGCCACACCATCGACACTGCTCTCTCACTGGAACTCTTCCTGGACATCCCTCAGCTGCCCTGTGTCATGGAAATCATGTAGCCCTGGGTCTACAGGACCTACTCCTCTCTCTTGTGCACCAAGAGATCATAGATGGGGTGGATGCTGGGGTGGGCCAACACATAACCCTGGTTCTGGGCCTGGGTAGTTGCAGGGTTGATTAGCCTGCCAGCTTTCCCTGTCTTCACCACCAGGGTGAGCTCTAAAGCCCTGAAGCTAGTTCAACCCTCACCTTGGCAGTACAAGAGAGTCAACCCTGTGGCTCTATTGTGTGGGTGAGACAGCCAAATGAGCATGGGAGAACTCTCCCCATTATTCATCTATCATGTTCCAGGGCACTCAATGGCCTCTTCTGCCATCTGCTAGCACCAGGCATACACGTGGTACACACACACACACACACACACACACACACATGGAAAAACTCACTTAAAATGAAAGAATCTTTAATAGAATTATGAAAACATTCACCATGCAACAACATATAGGAATTGCATGACATGTAAACAAATTAGAAAATATGACCCATAGTAAGGGTAAAATTAGGTTCTTTAAATTCACCCAGAATAATAATGTATAATAAGCAGTGACCAAGAGGGCTTTCATTTTCCCTTTAGCTAGATGAAACTTTAGAAGGCTTTGTAATTATAGAACCTTGACTTTATTTTTCTTGGAAAAATAACTTTCAATAAACTGGTATTTGTAAAATTTATCTCTGATCCTGTGAAACATAGTCTTTTGCTGGTCATAAAAATCTTCTCCTTGAAACAACACTGAACGGGTCAATTCTCGGCTGTCCTTGAGAAGGTAGACTTAACTTCATTGAGCTGCAGTTAGCAAACAGAGCTGGCCTACCCAAAGAAAATGACATTAGAAAACCCAAGTATATCTCACATTGATCAAAAATTCCATTGACCAAACTACCTTCCTAAATTCTCCCACTATGTTCCAATAGCTCACCTAGTTAAGTTACATATAAGTCAATAGCATGGCAATATAAAGCTATGTGATCTATTTGCAAATAAATCTCTAAGCAAAGGCAGGATCTATTTGAAAAACAAGTAAGTAATTATCAGAAGTTTCCCAAATGTAGTATAAAGTATACACTGCAGATTCTAGAATTTAAGCAAGCCCCAAGAACACAAAAAAATGAAGACTATCCTAACACACATCAAAACAAGAAGTTTAAAAACCAGTTATTAAAACAAAACAAAACCCTTTAAAACAGCCAGAGAAAAGAAACATTGAGAAACACACCAAGGATGGTCCTCCAAATATATAAACTGAACAAAGGGTGATTGACAGTAGAATGAAATCTGTGGGGCTCCTCTTATGTTCAGCTCTGTGCAAACTAAACCAAGGTGCCAGGCTGTTATTCAGTAGTGGCCTGAAGGACCACACCAGCACAGACATTGCAGGAAATATGTGAACTAGATACAGGCAAGGCTATAGTAATATAGTTCTCACACTTAAGAAATTACTCAGAAGTAGAAAAATAGAAGGACAAAGATCACAACTGGATTAAATTGAAACCTGAAAAGATTACATTTCCTGAACCAAATCAGCATAAGTGTATTAATCAGATTAGCACGCTAAACATCAGAGCATCAGTAGATAATAGTATAAGGAAAGGTTTTTCATTGCAGCACTATTCAGAAGAGCAAAGACTGAAAAGAGATAATGTGTATCATTAGAGAACTAATTAAACTATGGAACCATCACACTGTGAAACATTCTGTAGACTTTAGGAACTTGAATTTTCTCTGCATCAGTTGATTTAATGTTTTGTCCATAAGGTGTTGAGTAAGCACTGAAAGTTAAGAATAAGCATTTATAATGTGACCCAGAGTTTAAATTGCAAGTACTTTATAAAAATATGGTTAGCATACATATCTACATACTATGTATCCTATATATTGTTTGGAGGTTGTTATTGTTGTTTGTGAGCTGGTTGTCTTAAACCCATGTTCCTTCTGATTTAGCCTCCAAGGGCTACCACCATGTCAAGCTCTGTAAATGGATCTATTTAAAAACATATAGTAAGATAAGGGAGAACCTTGGAAATAAGTGATATAGGACAAATAGTCTAGGACATAGAAAGTAATGTCTGTGGAAATATAAATTCTACATTAAAATTTAAAACACTGTAAGAATATCTGTGTATATTTATAATGTGTATGTAAATGAAAATATTTATATTTTAAAAATAAAGTAGACATAAAAATGGATCATTCCCTTAATAAAAGGCAAAAATACATTTAATTTATAATTATCTGCTAATTTCATCTTAATCCTTATGTTATTTCTCAATACAATTGTCTGTAACATGAAGCAGTGCCCCTATGAATACAGCCCAAAGCTTCCTTGTTCTTCCTGATCAAAGGAAAGAGTTCTTTCAGCTGCCATTTACTTTTTGCTTACAAAGAGATTGACACTCATTCATCTCTCAAGTAACCAGGAGTAAGTATGCTACTTTGTAAGCCTTCTAAACATTTTTATCAAATTGTTATATTAAATAACAATAGAAGATGAAGATGAGTCCAAAGATACATGAGTATATATTCCATACAAGGTTTCTTTATCTGTATTATTTTAATTAATTATATCTATAAAATAATAAACCAATATTGTGATTTTAGGAAAATGACATGTATCAACATCTTCTATATATTTAAGTGATTCAATTTCAATTTATTACTTATAGACTTATTAAACATTGAAGACTATTCCTTAAGACACCCCCTTATCCATAGCACTATATTGTACAGCTGAAAAGTTGCTAAGGTTTCAATATAGCAAATTTTATTGCAGGAAAAACTTTTATGTTTGTTTATAGATAAACCAACTTTTTCTAAAAGATAGTGCTATTTAACTCTTAATTATTTCCTGAAGTTACACATTCTAACTATAATACAAAAGCTGAGAAAATCAAGTGTTTATGTTTGAATGTATTTTATTAATGCTGAAGTATATCATTTAACTTGCACAAATTAAAAAATAATCTAAATTTCATTCATAATAAAAGAGTATCCTACAGATGCTTGAGTGTGGCTTTCGATGCAGAACAGCATCTCTTTGCTTTTCACTCCTTCCTCCTCTGACAAATGTGTTACCATGATCTATACTTTTGTCAAAACCACAATTGTCACATATGAATAAACATATTTTTAAATATTATCTCTTGCACAAGACATAAATAAAACACTTAATATTAGCAATTATTATGGTAAAGACTTTCTAATATTCATTTTCTAAAGAAATTATCAAAAAAATTAAATTTTTTTATTTAAAAACATTATCACATGTTCCTTTTTTCTTCTGTACAGAAAAAGGTACTATGTAGCAGATTGCAGAAACTGTAATTAGAAACATACATAAAGAAACCTGTCCATCTTTCTATTATCTGATACGTTCAAAACAGGCAAACCTATAGCTCAAATTTACCTAACAGTAACCTGCTGTGGGATGTTCTGTATGGCAAATGTGTTGCTAATAAAGCACTGATTGGCCAGTGGCTAGGCAGGAAGTAGGCGGGACTAACAGAGAGAATTAAAAGAGCAGGAAGGCAGAAGGAGTCACTGACTGCCAGCCTGCCAGCCACCGCCAGGACAAGCAACATGTAAAGATGCCAGTAAGCCACAAGCCATGTGGCAAGGTATAGATTTATAGAAATGGATTAATTTAAGATATAAGGACAGTTAGCAAGAAGCCTGCCACGGCCATACAGTTTGTAAGCAGTATAAGTCTCTGTGTTTACTTGGTTGGGTCCAAGCGGCTGTGGGACTGGCAGGTGAAAGATTTATCCTGACCGTGGGCCAGGCAGGAAAACTCAAGCTACTGTAACCTAAATAAATAAATAAACAAATGAATGAGTAAAAAAATAAACCTTGCAAACCTTCAAACAGAAGTTCTTCATCATTTTCAACAAAGTTAGAGAGCGTAACTGCTGCAGTCCTCATGACTTAAACAATCTTTGCTCCTTAGGTATTCTAGCACACTGACTGAAATTTAGTCTGCAGCCGTAACCCCAGAGAGGAGTGAAGAATGACTTCCAGTGCACACTGGGTTTCTTTTCACTTGATAAAAATGCTCTAACAATGACTATAGTGATGTTACACTGCATGTGTTACAAGCCAGTGGGTTACATAATTTCAGTGAGTGAACTATATGAGAAGTGGACTATGTTTCAGTGGGTTACTAGAGTATTTATGAAGCAATGACTATTTTAGTCAAAAATATTGTAGCAGTTAATATGCCTGCTAATTTTCCTAAAATCCCAAAGAACTCTCTGAAGAACTTGAAAGAGTCTCACAGCCTAGAGCTCAACTAACAGAGGATGAACTTGGCCTCCTGATCCTCCAGCCTCCAACTCCAAATGCTAGAATTATAGTCATAAGCCACTACACCCTTAGTCATCTCATTGACATTCTTTTATAGTAACCATGCAAAACTCACTCACTTCTTTGTGTGTTGTAAAATTTAAGCCTGACAATGAGGTTCAGAGTCCAGGAATTTCACAGTTCTCAAACTGTTAATGTGGAAATGTGCACTTGAAGGTGTAGCCATAATCCTGCTTGCATTTTGTATAAATAAATTACTCCTGATATGCTCAATTTTACAAGATTTTCACTAATTTGGCAGCTTAAATTTTGTTAATACTACCTGTAACTCTTCATTTAATGTACAGTATTTTTAGACTCTTTGGAGAGGAGATTGACCTTTGTAGATTTTGCCATAATCAAATAGCTGACAAGACCTCTTTTCTTCTTTGGGACTTTATGCCATTTCGTGTAAGCAATGCAGTTATCTAGAATCAGCAAAAGGTGCGTATGTCGTGGGGTTGGAGGATGTGTTTGTAAATAAGCCAAAAGTCAGTGAATTTGCTTTTTGTACTATTTCTTCCTTAGGCCCACCCACAGCCTTCATTTCCCACCCTGATTGAGCCCGTATGTGTATGTCTACAGATCATTTCCAAGTGTCATAGCCTCAGGTAGAACAGGAGCCCACAAGAAGAAACAGTGATTGTTTCTACCGTCGGGGTGACTGTACTGTGCAAACAAACAGGTGAAATCATGTACTTCATACCAAAATGCATGTTCTCACTATCAATACGCTTCAGTAACTGTGTGGTGACAAAGGGCGCCACCTAGTGGACTCTGGGGGAAGTAAAGGAAAAAAACGCGGATTTTACAGTTTGGGAACAAAAACTTCGGGAGAGAACGCGAATATTTATTCAGAATGAGAAAGAAAAAACTTCAAAAATTTCAGAAAGCTGAAAAAAAACACAAAAATGTCATTAATTCAAAATAAACATGATGACTACATGTAATAATACTTTTTTTTTTTTTACAGCTTTACCTACATCAGCTATTGACATGAATAGTTTGACTTTCATGAATGAGATTAAAGTAAATGAGCTCATCATGTTGACATCCAAACCTATTTGGTGTTCGGAATATTCAGTTTTTAAAGCTTGTGTCTCATAACCATGGGTATCTTAAAATTAGTGTTCTGTGCAACTTCATTTAAAAGTTCAGTGAATCATCAAATATTTTGTAGGAACTTCCATGTTGACTTCATACACATGAGAAGAAAAATTTCAAAACTTATTCCAGTGTATATAAACCATATGTATCCTGTCACAGCTGTAACTTGACAATGTTCTGAGTAGTTTCATTGAAAAAAATGAATAAATAATAGTTATTAACAGGTACAATCGTTTTAAAAATATAATCAAAATAACTGATAATTTAACGCAAGTATATTTTTCATCTAAAAGTAGAAGTTAATGACTAGCAACACAGATAGCTCTTTGGTGGCCATCAAACAACTGTCTAGGCACAAAACAGAACTAACTAGATGTGTGCATAGGTGTACACACACACACATACACACACACACACACACACACACACACACAGGGAGAGAGGAGAGAGAGAGACAGATACATGGAAAAATCACACTTGTAGAGGAGTACACTTGCTTGTGTTGGAGACACAGGAAGGGAGAAGAAGATCCAATGTCCTATCAGGAAGTTGTCAGGCAGAAGGAATCCTGTATCTCTCATGGGATAGGCAGGATTTTGTTATATTTAGTCCTTAATTTTATTGGATCAGAGCTGCTCACCTTGGGAAGGATCATTTACATTATTCAGTCTATAGGACCAAATGTTAGCATCATCAAAAATGCATTGACATTCACATTGATCATGTGTAAACAAGTAAGTGGGCAGTCTTCAAGTTGATGTCTAACATTACAAAATAGGTGACCTGCGGTGTGTCAAGGATTTCTCTTAGCTTTGTGATCTGGTAGTTTAAAGTAGCAGGTCTGAATTTAAAATATGCTTTTATAAACTATAGTTATCTGAGAAAAAACAGTAATCATAAAATAAAAAAATACACAAAGCAGGATGTAAAGTTACAGATACATCAAATATATATGTGTGTATAAAAATACTTTTGTAGGTGAATATATGTGTGTATGTATATATATATATATATGTGTGTGTGTGTGTGTGTGTGTGTGTGTGTGTGTGTATGTGTGTGTGTATGCATGTATTAGGGACAGGATCTTATGTCCCAAAGACTAGCCTCAGACTCTCTATGTAGCTGAGAGCAATTTTGATCATCTGGTCTTCCTACTTCCATTTCTGGAGTGTTGGGACTATAGGCATACATTTCCATGCTCAGTTTTACATATGGCTGTCTGTCAAAACCAGGGTCCAGTCTCCCTTTCAACATGTCAATTCATCTCTAAAAGGAAGAGAATAATAAAACTATATACATATAAGCAACAAAAATGTCAGTATGTTAAGCGTACATGCTAGTGCATATACATACATACATATATGGAGATAAAATATGAGTGTTATAATAATAGTCAAAGAAAAAGAGTCTATCTGCTTGAGAGTTGGGGGAGCACCTGGGAGGACTGGAGTGAGGGCACCTGAGACAGGCAGAGGAGCAAAGAGAGTGGGGAAAATGATGAAATTCTCTTTCAATTAAAAATGCTTTTTACAAAAGAATAATGGCATTTACTAAAAGGGGAACCCTTCTCTATGGCCTGATCTTATATAGGAATTTCCTATTTAAAAATAAAGATACAATGAAAGGGAGAGACAGAGACAGAGAGAAGGAAGGAAGGAAGGAAATCTCTGGGATGACAAAATTGACAACTAGGAAATCTATACAAAGTACAGATATTTCATGAGCTTCTTGGACTGTCTCCACATCAAGACACTGTCAGCATATTGGGCAATTTAATAACTATATAATTCACTTAGAGATAGTGTTGATCCTTTTAGATCTATTTTTCCAAGGTTTATTTTTATGGTGTGTGTGTGTGTGTGTGTGTGTGTGTGTGTGTGTGTGTGAGAGAGAGAGAGAGACAGAGAGAGAGAGAGAGAGAGAGAGAGAGAGAGAGAGAGAGACAGAGAGAGA